>VONZ01000360.1:510000-705445 GCA_012976165.1 Labeo catla
GAATTAGTGCCCCATGATGAATTGTGTGACAGAGCGGCTCTGACAGCCCCATGGTGGTTTACTCTTAGCTGTGCAGTTTATACTCATTTAAACGCCAAGGACTTTTCACATTTGTTTAAGGCATTTATTCCTGCCCCCTGCGTGACAGCCCAGCTCACTGTTGAATGGTAAAAAGCCCCGCATGTTTGGATGAAACATCAGCGTTGCTCGAGCTAATCAGGTTGCGGAGCTCTCCGCCTGCATGCTGGGTTTCTTAGCCTTGCATTTTTTGGGATATTGAAGGGTCCTGTATTTCCACCGGGTTGCAGAGGAAGGCGGATTGGAGGAGAGCCAAATTCTCCTCTCGTCAGAGTCAGTGAGCGGCACTCCACCGAGCGTTCCCTATAACAGAGCAATAACAGCAGACAGGACAAATCCAGCAATGAATACAACTGTGTTTCTGACTCAATAAAGACACAGAAGAGACAGCGCTGGATTTGAGCCTGTAGGGCTGAAGATATTAAACACGCAGAGTACTTTTTAATGTGTTGGCTTGAGCTGCCATCATTCAGTGAAGGGGATTATTGATCCTGGCTGCCATTTCTTTCCTCAGTCACTTCATAAAGAATCGGATGACTGGGGAGGGACCGCTGGGTGTGGCATCCTCCTTCTCTTTTCTCCATTACTTTACCTCCTGATGGCATCGATCTCCACGCTGGCCTCCTCTCCAGAGAGCCGCCGGAACATCTCTCTGGGCTAGGCTAGCTGTTATTACAAACCTCTCCCTTTATAAATGTGCTGTTCCTCTCTAAATTATGTCTGGAACGACCGTCTGACCATTTTGTACCAAGCTCTAACCAAAAGAGGAAAAGAGATTATTGATTATTTGAACTTCACAAGGATTGTTAGCTGAACAAACATAGTGGTATTGATAATTGGGAGAGACAACCTTTTATGAAAGCCGAAACCTTAAGTTTTAATATCAAAACAGTTCTGCTGTTCATGCAGCGGCAAAAAGATAAATAATTTGTCACAGTTCCTATATTTCCAAAGCAGCATTTTTCCATTTTCATGCTGCACACAATGTTTTATCTTTTTCTTTTCTCTATTAGTGAAATGTCAGACAAAACCTTCATAGCTAAGATGATGTTTAACAGTTCAGAAACAAAGTGTTTATCTTGTCAACTAGTCAAGAAGTTTCATTCGAATTCAAAACTTACTCAATGCTAAGGTTAAGTAGTGCATATATCATAATATTTTTTGCCTACTTCTGTCATTAAGAAGTTAAAAGCAAGCAACAAGAACTACTTTTTATATATAGTAAATATAGAGAGAGAAAGTGAGAGAGAGAGTAAAAATATACTTGAATGACATATTATGCTACTTTTTACAAGATGTAATATAAGTCCCAGCTATAAGTTTCAGCTTAAAATACCCCACAGATCATTCATTTTATCATTTTGAAGCTGCCTATTTTGAGTTGAAGCAGAAACACACTGTTTTCATGCATGTCTCTTTAAAAGGCAAATGAGCTGCTGCTCCCTACCCCCTTTTTTTAGAATAGGGCTGTGCCTTTACAGCTCCTACCTCAGATACTCTGCCAAAAACATCTGTTTGGTTTTGAATATCATGTCTATTGTGCTAAAATCATGTGTTTTAAAGCCATATCAGTTTAACCATTTAAAACCTATGGGTAAAATAGGTCATTTTTGCATATTTTGTTTATTTGACTGTAAATTTCTAACTGAATGTGCTATTTTCAAATGCAATATGTAATTTTTTTCAGATAACGAATGGCTTTAAAAAAAAAAGTACAGTTATTGACCATTAATGTTGCATTGTGAGTTAGTAAACAGAATTTAATTAGACAAAAAAAAACAAAAAAAAATAGGAATACATTTTCAGATTTTTTTTATTAAAAAAAAGAAAGACAACTCACAGTGATACAGTTTTTATATTTTAGCGATGCACACACTACATATGGAAAAGTCTCACTTAGCCTGCTCCCAAGTCTCATCAAAAATCATCCCAGTCGCCTCTTGTGATGTTTACTCCTCCTTCACCGTGTTTTTGTTTGTTTCGTTTGCTATTTTATGCAATCCAAAACTCTGCACTCCCTATCTCTCCATTTAAATTCTTTTTTCCCGCTCTCCCGGAAATCTGCGGTCATTTGCAGACGGAGCACAATAAATTACCGTAATAAGCCATATATTGTCAAAAAGCACAAGTTGTCGGCTGTAGGGCAACGCAGACGGAATCACAGAATCCAGTCATAAAAAATGGAATTTACTGAATGTCACGAAATTTGTAAAAGTTTGAATGAATGAAAAAGTTTGCTTAATTTTCAGTATTTAAAAAATAAATGAAATAAATGTTTTATGCCTTCATTTGATAACCAGGACATTTTAAATACAAAACACAGAATTTCTGAGGCTATTTTAAGAATAAATTTGAATAAATTAAGTATGCATTCAAATAATTAGACATGCTAAAACACAGAATTTGATAACAATAAAACATGTGGTGAGAAAAAAATAAAACATTTTATAGAGCCCTAAACATGTCATTTTTGTTAAACCTTTTTTAAATTGATGTCAAATTGTGTAAGTTTCATTATTTTAACTAATTAGACATGCTCTTTGTCACACGGCATGTGAGTAATAAAACTAAGCTCTCTTTCATGTCTTCTTGCGCTTAAACTGTCAAATACACAAATACAAGTTCAGTGTTGGGGGGTAATGCATTACAAGTAACGCGAGTTACGTAATAATATTACTTTTTTCCAGTAACTAAGTAACGCATTACTTTTGAATTTCTAAGAAAATATCTGAGTTACTTTTTCAAATAAGTAACGCCAGTTGCTTTTTTTCCCCATTTATTGATTGACAAGTCTCCTGTCGGGAAATGAATAAAAACAGTGAAATGCAAACACAGAATATGACGCAACCCTGCAATAATTAAATATGTTAAATAAAACAAATATCCTTCATGTATTTAATCCCATTTTATTAACTAGTGTCTTTGCTGCTGACATTTGATGATGCAATTCAACTATACTAATAGGCAAAAATTGCTTTTTTTTATAGCTGAAGAGTGACCTCCAGCATAAATTAACTTCTTTCAGCCTGAGGTGAATTCATTTCACTTTTGGTGTAAAAGGGCTTTTACATTAGAATTGAAATTATATTAAAAACAAAGAACGCAAGTAACGCCAAAGTAACGTAACACATTCCTTTCCATAAAAAGTAACTAAGTAACGTAATTAGATACTTTTTCAGGGAGTAATGCAAAATTGTAATGCCTTACTTTTAAAAGTAACTTTCCCCAACACTGCACAAGTTTATGTTAAAAACACACATACATTACAAAAACACAGTCAGTTATGTCTGTGCAGGTAAACAGCTGAGAAAGAAATCGCATGTTTATGTTAGATCTGTGCATTAAGTGAAAGCAATGTAATAAAAACAGAAAATCACTCACTTCTCTTGACTGAAAAACTTCTGTAGCTTTAATAAGAAGACATGTCTTAGTTGAATGCTGATTTTGAAGATAAACATGACGGATTGTGTCTCGTTTACTCCCTGCTTATGATTTATGGGGAGAAGGTGGATTTTTATCATTATAGAGTGGTTTTGTACACACACTGGCAACACACATTTATGTTTAAACAACATGTAAAAGTGAATTTTGCACAACAGGTGCCCTTTAAACCAGAAGAAATTTACCCCCCAAAATATTAAGTCTTATTCAAGAATTATTACTGCTTATTTTTGTTCAGTGTTCTTAAAGCCACCAATGATGTTTCCACACATCTTTCTGCTTTCCAGTGTAAGCTTTTTGTTTTGTGTAAATTTTGGGAAATTACGGCATGCTTGAATTATAATGATGCATTATTAATGCAAATAAGGCTAAAGCATGAAACAAACACATCAGGTTGTGATCAAAAAATATATTTTTGAACACTACATTTCATGAGGGATATTACCTTATGCGGTGGTTGCTACCGTGGTGAGGAAAGAGTGTTCTGCTATGATTGCTGCTCTCAGTCGTGGTGTTGTGCTCAGTGAGAGCAGGACTCTCATTCATCCACGTCCTCTACCGGAGCAGTGGGCCGCACCCTCACCTTCATCCTTTCACCATCCTGTTTCTAATAAATGTGCAAATCGCGTCGGTTTGTGAACCCAGGAGCTTGTGCTCATCAAGGTCACTCCATGGCCATGTTGATGGCAGCTTGTGGGTGGAGAAAGAGAATAGAAAAGACAACTTTTCCTCTCAGACAAAAGCAATGTGGTGTCTTTTCCCCCGCTGTGGGCGAGTGGATGCAAATGCATTTAGATATATGAGGAAGGGCTGTAAATATAGAGTTCATATGTGAAAGTAACCCTGACCTTGATTTTTTTACAGTTTTCTTTTAGGTAGGTTTATGTATTTATTAACTAATTTATTTATCAGGAGCAAAAACAGATAAACAGGGCCCCTGTGAATTTTAAACTGGTTCATTTATAGCTGAAAGAACTGATTTAGTAAAATTAATTCAAACTCTGAGCTTAGAAAATAGTGTTTAAATATTGCATCAGCTTATAAAGCGACATGTACATTATCTCAAAATACAGCAATGTAGCATTGTTTGCATTTCCAAAGCCACAGATTTCTAAACTGGGGTTTACAAGCTGCAGGGGGTTTGTGGATTAATGGATGACTAATAATTAAATGATAAAATTCTAATAAATAATTTAAGAATAAAATAGCACTTGTATTGCATAACATTGCATTTTATGTGACCATTAACCGATGTCAGAAAAGCGTAAACATGTAAATAGGTTGTATGTTAAATTATTGAAAAACTTCAAATCTCAGAGAGCACTTAAAGTAAATATTTTAGGTTGTGTTGGGTTGGCTTACGAAAAAGTTTAGGAATTCCTGTCCTAAGCAAAAAGGTAGCTTGTTGCTGTAAACTCTCCTGTCTCACTGCTGAAAAATGTAGTTAATTTACTAGCATCACTGCTGTTAGTTGCTTCCCAATGCTGATCAGTGCCATTCAATATTAGTTCTTCTCTGTCAATGTTGCCCACGATGACAACAACACTGGGTGAATGGGACTCTATCCTCCAGGTAGCCACTGCACTCTTCATCTCAGCATATTCAACACCCATTACAAATTCCAATTATTACTCTCTAAGCCATACAGATCCTGAAAGCTTCTGCATCCTGTGCGGTGATTTGCTCTGCGGCCCCTTATGGGTGTCTCCATGGGAGCCATAACAGTAGTAAAATATTACCCAACATTTTTTCAAAACGTGCTGACTACAACAACACACAGCTAATTGAGAACTTACTCGCCAATAATGACTTATCATACTCTGCTCAGCACAGTGCTGATGCAGGCAGGCTCATTTAGCAAGCCAGAGTTTACCACTTAATGAAGTCTGAAAATGTCAGATGGAAAGAGAGGAAGGACGAGGGTTTGCATATGGATTCAGCCATTGAAATCCCCTCACTGCAGTGCCCCCTGAGTATTTATTTATGTATTTTTGGTTAAAACCTTCATTTACACATTTGCTTAATGGGCAGTTCAGCGAAAGTATACAGTAGTGTAGTTTTTATTTATGTTTTTGCCGGGTCAGTAGGTTAAGTGTGTATCATAGCCATTCTCTGGTGATGAAAGAGGCAGTGTAATGTATCACTCTCCTGCTGTTCTCCAGCTAAAGCGGCGGTAACAGGCCTGTTGATGCTTTGCCTGTAAGCTGTCAGTCAGCCTAACTGTGGCCGATTTCATTTCATTTTCTTTTATAGGTCATTTTCCCCTAGACTGTTGTCTTCTTCTGGATGTATCTCTCTCGCCGCATATAGCTGTTCACACTTGGCCTCACGAAGGCCAGATCGAAGATCTCAACGATACCTATGGTGTCCCACAGGGCTCGGTTCTTGGCCCCATTCTGTTCCTCATCAACTTGATCTCACTAATTGAGATCGTAAACAAAAGAAGCATAATGTTTCACAGCTATGCTGACGATAAACAGCTCTATTTTAAAATTACCCCCGTGCTTCCACAGCACTAGTAAAGCATTGCCTTTATGGATTCAGCCTATTTGCAGCCATAATCATAACGTTTTATCCCCTTTTAAGTACTCTTATCTCATTCTTTTCTCTGAGATTGCTTATTGCAATGAAGAGTGCTGTACTAATTGAATGATTATTAGTAATGAGGTAATAGTGAAGATAAGATTGATATACAGTATGCACTGAATTGGGTCTGTATATGCTAGATATAAACACCCTGATAACTGAAGCTGTGTATGTTTTCAGTCCTTTCTTTGCCTACTGTACAGTGATGGTAGCTATTGTTCTGGGGGATGACATAGATGAATGGAGGTAAGGATGCTCTAATTGTTTCTTGTGAGGGGGGCTGTCTGGTTGGGCTGTCTAATCCCCCTTTATGGAGGGAACCTCCACTTCCCTTTTCTCTGTGCGCAACTAACCATACGTGAGAGCTGTTTGCTCTCTCAGACATCCAACCCGTCTTCCCTTTTTAACTCGTGCATTAAAAGGGGCATCCTCCCTTTCTTTTCTGCCCTTCCAGACCTCTCTTCCATATTCTCCTCTGATTTCTTCACTGTTTCTTCGTCACTTTACCATTTTGAGCTGCAGTAGTGGGGCAATAATACTAGCATACTACTAATACTAACAATGCTACAATGCTAACATTTTTTTTATTGGATCGTTTTAAACCCAGTTAATTCCAGTAATTTCTTTAAAGACTTACAAATTCACTTGAGACAATGAGTGACTATCTATCGTTCTTTCTATCTATCTGTCTATCTGTATCGTGAATGTGTTCAAACTGTCATTGAAGGTTCTTTTAAAAGATTTGTGCAAAATCTGATTAATTTAGAAAAGAAACATATTATGAGTGAGTCAAGAAATCATTCATTCAAACGATTTGTTCAGAAACACACAATCATTCAGGAACCAAACATTACTACGTGGTGCTTTGTTTATCTGTGGTTCTGCTGGCTTTGTTTGGAACTATTTTCATTGGAAGAAAATGGAGTCAAACAAGGCTGCATATACTTGCAAAAGAATTGAAGTATTGCAAAATAAAATACAATTTTGCAAAAGAAAATGAAAGTTTTTTGGGGGGACAAATTTGCTTTTTTTTCTTTGCAAAAGAGGTTTTGCAAACAAAAATAAAGAATTGCAAAAGAAAATGAAGTATTGTGAGAAAAAAAGAAGTTTTACAAACAAAAATAAATAATTCGAAAGAAACATGAAGTATTGTGATGAAAAAAAAAAGAAGTTTTGCAAGCCAAAAAGAATTTTAAAATATCAGTGTAACAATGAGCAAAAGCAATGATTTTTGCAACACATATTTTCCATGGCAGTAACAGATTTTAAACAAACACGCCCTTGACTCTACCCCCATGTCAAAACAATGCCAGAAAGTAAAACGTGCAGAAATGTGAAGCGCAAAGGGAAAAAAACAGTTTCTTAAATGCAAAATAAAAGCAGCGTTGCAAATCAATTAGGAGCTATGGCCATGGAAAATATGTGTTTCATTTTCATTTATATTTTGCAGTTCTTTATTTTTGTTTGCAAAAAGCACATTTATTTTTTCTCAATACTTTCATTTTCCTTTGCAAAACTTTATTTTCTTTAGCAATACTTCAGTTCTTTTGCAAGTATATGCAGCCCTTTTTTGACTCCACAGAAGAACAAATTGGATATATATTGCGGCTAAAATGTGAGTTACTCATTATTAACTTATTGCTTTTGAACTGTTATAAGAGCAATATCACAAAAGCGTGCATACGGCGTTGCTACAATGAACAGACAACCCAAGCCATCATTGCTACTGCTAATGTGACTTTTGCAAAATAGTAACAGAGGCTTAAAAACATGTTCCACACACAATGTATTTGGGATATTGTTTGTTTTTCTTACATGTTTACGTATTTGTGGGCTGAACCGTTGTACCGGCAACTATAAATTCTTAACAATTTTAAAGTAGCTTCTCCTTCACTGCTTGGTTGAGTCGTGAGCCAGATGATGACGTTCATCGCAATAAATAGTGAGGCTGAACCAAGAATGGCCCTGGTTCAATTATTAGCTTTGTACAGTCCAGGGTTTGCATGAATACCACAGTCAGAGCCCAGGCCAGCTCAAACTCTCAACTCCATTTACAACACTGCTTCAGCAGGGTCTCGGCCCCCACCGCCTGCATAACAAGATGTGCCTTGAGTAATGTTCTCATCTGCTGGAAATAACACAACTAATAGTGAGATGCAACAAGGCCCTGCCGCTCCTATTATCAATATGTGGCAGGAAGCGAGAGGGGCTCGGCGGCAGATGCAAATTAGAAAGGGAGAGAAACTTGTCAGACTCAGTCACTGCTGCTGAAATCATTCTAATCTTTTTACCGAGGTGAGACCACAGGAGAGCTCAACAACATGCAGGCCTGTGGCGTATAGTCACATCCTGTACGTTTGTGAGAAATGAACCTGTTTAAAACATGAGACGGAGCTATAGAAAACCACTTACCTGGGAAGCGCTTTCCGTCTCGGTGGTTTAATGTATTGTGTGTTTGTGCTTTCTTTTTTTCTATGCATAATTTGTTTTCTTTTACATTTATCTTTGTTGTTGTCTCCATTGTTTTCCCTTTTTCCCACGGCACCGCTGAAGCATACCTTGATGATGATGTGGATGATTTCGATGACCCTTTCGGGGATATTCCATTCAGTAAGTTGCCATTGAACCCCAACCCCTGTGAATATGTCCAAATTGAATTCAACATCCTGATCCTCGAGGAATATGTTTTGTTACGTTTTACGTATTTGTGTGTTTGCAGCCATGTGCTTGTAAAATAGACGGTCATTTCCTGTGTAGCCTCTATTAACCTGATCCACCTGCTGCTGTTTATTGTGCCCGAGTTAACTGCCCACCTATCAGAGGCTTCCGGCCAACACATGAGACAAAGTCCTCTGTTATTTGCTCATCAGTGGCTTTGCAACCTGCAGTATTGAATTTCTAACCATTTTATTTAATATTCCTCAACTTGCTTTCCACGGATGCAACACAAAAGGCATCAGGACACTCTTTCCTGGCCTTCAGAAAGGTACATGCTGAACTAAACCCGTACTGTAGCTGTTGGTGAAACTAGTGTGAGATAAGTTTGTTGTGGTTGTTAGTATTCGAAAGCAGTAGATTCCCTTGCATCACGGGACACCATTTCGCCACTTAACTCTGCCATTTGTTAATTTGGTTTCCTGTATTTGAAGAAGATTTCCCTACAGACTCTTTTTGCCTTCAGACCCAAGCCTTATTTGCGTTGTCTTGAAGCATGGATTCATGGGTAATGCTTTCTTATTGAATTTTAAAGTTTTCATTTGTAGCCAATTATGCAGTGACAGCAGACCGCATTCCGTTCGGCTTTCTCTCACTCCAAGATAGTCTCCGTGATCCCAGAACAGACTGCTTAAATATATTAACACGACTAATCATCTCCCAGATCATCAGAATAAACTCGCAGAACTGACATTCTCCCGTGGATAATGGATCAACCGCTTCCTCGGACTCGACATCTAAATACGAATATAAAATGCAGACGCTGTATGATAAGGAATATAAAAGAGCCATCAGACAGCGGCGTGCAGATTCGGATGAGGAAGAGGTGAGATTTCATCAGATGCAAACAATCACTGTGCCTCTGAATTGGAAAGGAGCAGTTCAGAGGTGACCTTGTGAATACAAAGCCCATTGGCTGCCATGTGGAGTTGTAAATCAGGGAATTGGAAATAGCGTTATTTTTAAATATGTGTTTCTTCTCAATCTGTTGGTGCTTATTAAGAAAAAAGAAAAGGAGAGGGAAATTGACATACACCACACATGCACACTTGGAGATCCGCTCGTAATGCTCCTGATGGTCGATCAGGACTCAGAAGAACAGAAGACAAGACCCCGTGCAATCAGTACCGCTCACCGGGTCTGATTGATTTGCTAGTTTCTGTGTTGTCAGTCTTTTCCTCTACTGTGGCAGATTGTGTCTCCAGGAAAGTGTAGGACATTTATTCGCCCCCCCCATCACAAGCCTACACATTATGAACTCCATTAATCATTACTCTTTAAGAGACTCTGTAACCAATTAGTTTCAATGTTTAGCAAAAAGCAGGATTTTCAGTCCATTTATCATGGGCATTGTATAATTATTAGAACAATTACCTTCTCGGCGGAATGCGCCATTGCTGTTTTCTATCAGGGGACATGAAGGGCCCACATCTCCTGGTCCTTCGTTCTAAATGGTTTTGCAGTGACAGCTTAATTTGTGTATTTCATTTTGATTGTAAGGTGGCAAACAATAATAATGAGTACTTGTTTAGCTTTGGGCCTTTTAATGCATCTGAGTCTTGTTCTCCTGTTCACTTTTTTTCCAGTTTTCTTGAGGTAGGGGAGCTAGAGGATGCTAAACACTGTAGCTTTTGAAAGTGGAGACTGTGATGGAACAATGGAATAGTGAACTATGGTTAGCATGTAGTTAAAAAGTCTTGGTGATGATGGGACACTGGGCTCGCATATGATGGTAAACTACACAAAAAGTCTTAAATATCTTATAAAGATTTGATGGCATGAACCTGGCAAGCCCAAAGGTACTCATTAATAGTAGAAGCCTGGTACCTTGGCTGTAACGGTTTCTTTTCTTTTTGGTAGAAACTTGAGAATGATGGAAATAGCTTGCTAACTATTATTCATTCATTCATTCATTTATTCAAATGTCACCTTTTTGGATCTACTTTGGAATATTTGTGTTTGGAATATTTATAATTGAATGTTTTTAAGTAATTTGCATTTGGTAATGGAACATTGAAGTATTTAAATGTTGTGTGTCTTTGTTTTGATATATATATATATATATATATATATATATGTATGTATGTGTATATATATATATATATATATATATATATATATATATATATATATAAACTTTAGTAATTTATAATAATAATAATAATAATATGCACTATATTTACTTTAGTTGTTTGTGTGTACAGTCTTTTATTTTTAAATATACTCTTAGTTTTCCTCTCTGTCAGTTGGACAGTTCAGTAATGCATAGAATTATTATTATTCAAAATTACTTCTTTAATATCATCTTATAATTCATAACTATTTAATATTTACATTATATTTTATATCTAAATCATTGGTGGCTTTATCAGTATTTGTTTTGTTTTGTTTTTTTTTATTCCTATTTATTTATTTTTTTCACAACCCAGTGTTTCCCTTAGGATTCCATTTTTTTGGGGGTGGGGGTGTTACCAACGGTGTGGTACTTTTTTCGGTAATTTTTTTACTCTCTGTGTAATAACAAAAACATTTATTAAAAAAAAAAAGTAAAAAGTCTTGATTTCAACATTTTGAACAATAAAAATTCTTGTGCGTTTTAATTTTTCTGATAATTAAATTAAGGCATTAAACATTTATTTATTTTTAATGAAATGAAAATTAAACGCTTTTTATTTGTTGCCAGACAAACTGAGGTTTTTCTGTTATTAATATAATTTCTGCATTTAATTGTTTTATTTAAATTTGACAGAGATAGGAATATAAACACCTACCTTATCTTGTACAAAAGTAATACAAATAGTAGTATGGCCTGTTGCCATAATATAATGGCAGGGAAACAATGCAATCCATTGCAACCTCTCCCACACAACTTGGTGGACAGATAAAATCTGCGTACTCCGACTCCCAGCAATTGAGTAGCAACCAATCAGATCTGAATAGGTGATTTTTAGTCAGCTCTCGGCATTTTTATATGCAACATGCATCAAACGCTCCACGAATGGTCCGTAGGCGGTGTCGTCTGAGGCCAAGTCTGGTTTCTGATGTCCTTCTAGACCCTGAAGGATTGCTTAGCAGTCACAGTGCTAATTAATTACAGCGGCAAAGCCATCTGGCTATCAGTAATCCCAGGTAACAGCTCTAGACAGCTTTCAGCTGTCATTACATCGTTAGGGGTTATGCTGTATCATGGCTAACATACGCTTACATTGAGACGTAATGTTTTCACTGTGTACCATATAGCTGATTTGACTTGCGATAATAGTAGGCTTTTATTCTCGGCTTTGGCATTTCAAGTTGGCATTTCTTTCACACCTACTCTCAGCATTCCTCCTTCCCTTGAATATCCCTCCATCACACACATTTCAGATTCTTGCAGTGAAGGCGATGGCCCGATTCTGTTTGTTTTGCCAAATTCTTCGGGTTTGTTAATTAACGAGAGTATCAGGGTGTAATGGTCACAGTGCTCCGGTCTGGTCATTTTGACAACACTGCAGGAGATAAGAGCGATGGAGAGAAAGAAAAGGAGATATGGACTTGGAGAGAGCCAGACAGTATGAAAGGTTAAGAAAACAGGCCTTGTGCAAATTTCGTCCACGGTGTAGCATAAAGATGGAGTATATTTCTAGTTGTGGTGATAGATGGTATAAATTAATGTTTACTTCCCCCTCTGGCACAGCAATGCTTTGTTTTTCTCACAGCAGAGTTGTATTTTTTTTTTGTGTGCGGTCTTATAAGTTGGTATAGATTCCAGAATTGTCTCCAGCATGTGTAAGTAAGGCCTCACATCACATTCATCTCAACCTGCCAGATAGATCTGATCAGTTTGCCAGATCAGGCCCTGAGACTTTCATTTCCAGAAGCTTTCAGAAGTTACATGGCTCAATTATTATTCAGTCCTCGTCTGCTAAAAGATCTTCCTTCCAGCCCGGAGGCATGATGGGACGCCCACCCTGGTGTGCTGCAGGCCAGCCTCCGTCGGCTCAGTGTGGCCCCCTGCAGGGCTTGGCAGGTGGGCATAACTGCATCAGTGTGATGCTCAGACATACTGGCAGGCTAGCAGATGTGCCTATTAGTAGGGTGAGCAGGAGTCTCCATCCAGCAGAGCGTCTCTTAACACTCATCATCTTTACTGGTTTATCAGAGCCCCAGCGGTGTGTCTGAAATCTCCCAGATAGCCGCCTTCCTCTCAAGGTGACCAAACTGGCACGAACCTCCTGCCGGTTTCCAGGAAAGTGGTGAGGTTGGACGTCTGAGATCTTTAGCCTCTTCAAGTCCTGCTTAAACCTCTCTCCTGCCATTCATTTATATCTCGCGGCACATTTTTTTGCCCAACAGACTGCGAAGTGCAATTCTGCTTAATGTGTTTTTTCTAAGCTGCATAACAGGGAGTATGACATTATACATCTGGTTTTCTTCATGTATGGCTATGGATTTAGTCATACTTCACAATCTTGCTAGTTTATTTAATTTATAAGTAAAATATATTCACACACTTGAGGTCAAAAGTTTACATCCTCCTTTCAGAATCATTAAAAATGTTAATTATTTGAACAAAATATGAGGGATCATACAAAAATGCATGTTATTGTTTATTTAGTACTGACCTGAATAAGATATTTCACATAAAAGATGTTTACATATAGTCTATAAGAGAAAATAATAGTTGAATTTATAAAAATGACCCTGTTCAAAAGTTTACATCCCCTTAATTCTTAATAGTGTGTTACCTGAATGATCCACAGCTGTGTTTTTTGTTTAGTTATAGTTGTTCATGAACAGTGAAACTGCCCACTGTTCTTTAGAAAAATCCTTCAGGTCCCACAAATTCTTTGGTTTTTGTGTATTTGAACCCTTTCCAACAACAATGCATTAAGAGGCGGGGGTGAAAACTTTTGAACAGAATGGGGATGTGTAAATTTTTCTTATCTTGCCTAAATATCATATTGTTTTTCATTTAGCGCTGCCCTTCAGAGACTACAGAAGATAGTTACATGTTTCCCAGAAGACAAAATAAGATAAATTTACTCTGATCTTCAAATTTAAAAAGTTTTCACCCGCTGGCTCTTAATGCATTGTGTTTCCCTCTGGAGCATCAGTGAGCATTTAAACCTTCTGTTTTCTGAAGAACAATGGGCAGTTTAACTGTTCAGGACAAACAGGGAACATATAAAATATAACATATGTTGATGTATAAAATATGACAAGAAGCAGAAAATTATGGCATATTCTCTAACGTATAATTTACATATAATAACGTATAATAACGGTTTAATTTTTCTTTTTTTTTTTTTTTACCTGGAAACCATACATTTCAGGATTTATGATTTTGTAGTTCATATGACATTCTGTATTTGTTTTTTGTTTTTTTAAGCTAAAATTGCTATATTCTGAAACATACCATTTCTGTGAAATTGCTATGATTTTGGACATGCCACCCACCCGTTTTTCTTACAGATGGATTTGCTTGTTGCAAACGGTGGCTTAAGCTCAAGATTTCATACTTTTTTTAAAACCCGAAACTCTTTCTGCTTTGCTTCCAAATCCTATCAATATTCATCCAAGCTCCCATGGTTCCATCTCACACCCAGGATTCTCCCTGAGGGCTCCTCTGTGAGCCCCCTGCTGGCCGCATACTCTCGCTGCAGGACGGGGAGGGGGCCTCCCGGTGCCTCCCGCTAGTGTTCTAATCCAGATTGATCTGCACGGCACACGGCTTCATCGATCGTGCCTCTCCAGGCTCTAACGGAGGCCCTGCAGTCTGAGTCTGCGTTGCATCCTGTTGGCAAGCCTATGCGTGTGTGCCTGTTTGTGTGTCATTATATGTGTCAAAGCATCCTCAAATTGGTCTTCTTCCATTCATTAGCGGTCTCTGCAGCAAGACCTGGCATAGATTCACCTGTGATCTCTCCCACCTGTTGTTGTTTGTGGGGTCCCGTCTCTCCCAGGGTCTAGCTTTGGTTCATCTAAACCCACCATGACCAGTCAATAAGCTAATCGTTACCTAATTGGATTTAGCGATCTTTGTGACTTGGCGAGCACATGAAAAGGATTGTTTCTCTTTGATTAAGGGTGCTAGTGTGTGTTTGGCAGCACTGATAATTTTTATTTTTGTGTTTGCGGAAGAGGCCAACAATAGAGGTCTGAAATTTTTACTAAGAGTTAATGGATAGTTCACCCACAAATCACACCACAATAAAAATATTATTTATTTATTAATTTATTCATTCCACTATCTAACACAAAAGAGAAAGTTTTAAAGAATATCCTGGCCACTCTATTCAATATAATGAAAGTGAATGAGATCAGGGCTCCATTCTTCAAAATGTATACAAAAGCATCATGAATGTATCATGAAAGTGCACTATATTCAAGGTCTTCTGAGGCAATGGAATATATTTATTTGAGGAAGATCAAATAAATTGATCAATTGAAATCATTATTCATACCAGTGCACTGTTAAAGGAGAAGTCCACTTCCAAAACAAAGATTCACATGTAATGTACTCACCCCCTTGTCATCCAATGTTCATGTCTTTCTTTCTTCAGTCGTAAAGAAATTATGTTTTTTGAGAAAAACATTTTCTGCATTTTTCTCCATATAATGGACTGATATGGTGCCCTGATTTTGAACTTTCAAAATGCAGTTTAAATGCAGCTTCAAACGATCCGAGCCGAGGAAGAAGGGTCTTATCTAGCGAAGCAATCGGTTATTTTAATTACAAAATACCATTTAAATATTTTTTAATCTCAAATGCTCGTCTTGCCTTGCTCTCCCAGTCCAGGCAGAGTAAAACAAGACGAGTGTTTGGCATTAAAAAGTATATAAATTGTGTTATTTTTATTAAAATACACGATCGTTATGCTAGATAAGACCCTTCTTTCTCGGCTGCGATAGTTTACAACCACATTTGGGATCATTTGAAGACACATTTAAACTGTATTTTGTAAGCTGAAAATCAGGGCACAATATCAGTCCATTATATGGAAAAAAATGCTGAAATGTTTTCCTTAAAAAAACTATTTCTTTGTGACAGAAGAAAGAAAGACATGAACATCTTGGATGACAAGGGGGTGAGTACATCATTGTGAACCTTTGTTTTGGAAGTGAACTTCTCCTTTAACAGAACAGAAATGGGTCAGTAAATTACACTCCAGAAACGATTCAGTCAGCTTTGTGAGTGAATCATTCAGATGTGAACTGGATCATCTGATTCATTGAAAATATGTGACTCTAAAGAATCATTTGTTCACAAATCAGCATCACTTCTGGTGCTTCTTGAAATTGGTTGATTGATTGATTAATTAATTATTTGTAATTTTAAAGCTTGAAATCATTATAATTATAATTATATTAAAAGGGATATTCTTTAGACATTATCTTTTTGTGTTCCACAGAATATGCCAAAATGATTCATTAAATTCTCCTTTTGCAAAGAAGAGAGTCGTACATGTTTGGAACTAGTGCTTTAATGGCATCACGCATCTCTAGAAAAACACATGACTCCAGAGTCAGATCCAGAGGTCAGTTTTCAGCTGTACTAGTCTGAGGCGGGCTGTTACCACTAACAGGACCGACAGCGTTTGCAAATGCATGAACCAATCACAGGTAACCTTCCCTCAAATGCTTCTGCAGTTCCCATGGCAATAGGCCGCCTGTTGCAATCTCTCAGGGAAAAGAGCATAGTCTTCGCATGACATGTTCCCTTGGTGACACCTGTATCTTTGGGGCTAAGAAAAAAAAAAGCTTCAACGCAATAGTAACTGGCATCTGTTGAATCAAGAGCAAAGAGGCTAAAATTAAAAAGGAGAGAAAAGAAAAAACAACAATGAGGAGCTGTTATTCTGCTCAGCACCCTCAGAGCTGATCTCACAACAGAATCTGACATTGAAAATATTGAGTGGACAAATGAAGCATGGTTTTGCTCGCTCTCCGGCAGGCTGCAGACCATGCGTCAACCTGATTTAATTCTCCTCCTGTCTGGTTTTCCAAAAAAGCTGCCTTCTGTCGCTTACTTAGCGTGTCACCAGGGATGAAGTGACATGGAACTGCGAGTCCACGAATCCATTTTAATTCTCACCTCCGAAGTGGATCTAGTCTTATCCCTGGAGAAGATGTGGATTTACAGCAGGAACAACAGCAGATCCAATATGCTTCATTTGCACATTGAGACAGATGCAAGTCAATTTATTGATATCAAATAAGAACGCGCCATCGATCGAAAACGCATTGTTCAGCAGAAAAGCTGTGGCGAGAATGCCGATATTCTCATTTAAATAGGGCTTGTCTCAATCGTTAGACCCTCTAATAGGCCTGCTTTGCGTTACAATAAGTTGCATAATGGCAGAATATAAATATAAAAACCTACATCAACACCTTTGTTGTTCAATTTACAAGAAGCTGTGTTTCGCTGAGGGTGCTAAACGCTACAGAAATACAACAGATGACGAGTCTTAATAAGTGGGCATGAAACTTTGTGCAGCGAAAAGAAAGATAGAGAGAAACAGATGTCTGCTACAGTGTTCGATAAACGCTCAAGAACCGTTTTCCAAATAGGGCACACATCTCAATTTAACCCCGACCCGCCAGAATCCTCTCTCTGAGGCTCTGCTTGCTTTGGCAGATCAGTAGAGAGAGTTATAGAATGTACGTTCTCTACATTCTGACTTTATGATATGCAAATGCACTGTTGTTGAATGTGCATTCTTTTCACTTGCCTTTCCTCTTTGTTGTTTCCTTCTGTCACATACTGCTGTACCACTGCCGGGAGCCAGTGCTCAGATGTTTTCAATGTTTTTAAACCAACCTTAAGAGTCTAAGAGTCTCGAAAGACTCACATTTTTAAACAGTTCCTGATATTCTGTCTGGATGCATCAAGATCGATTTCCTCCCCTACTGTAGATTCAATTCCAAAATTTGTTCTCACACTAACTTACAAACATAGCAATGCAAAAATGTATCCTTGACAGCTTGTTAAAAAACAACAGGAAGAATGGGCTCGTGATTGTTTTTACACTGATTTGCACAAAAATGTGGGGGGGGGGGAAACAAGGAGCTGAAAAAATATGGATGAGACATGGGGCGCTGGCTCACGCTTCCAAATGCGTCGCCCTCCTCTGGTGTTTTTCACTCTCTCGCAGTTTCTTTGGCTTTTTCTTGTTTGTGCACACACCTGAAGAATTTCAAATCAGTTTCACAAGAATGCATGCTAGAAAATTGTTGGTAACCTTTAGTGTGAATTGACTCAAATCCAAGATTGCAAATGTAAAATATTGAGTCTGGTGTAGTGCACTTGGCTTCAACATTACACATATAATCTATTGTGTTCCACATCCTTCCTTCAATTTTGAGTCTCGCAGTGTGGCACGAGGCTAGTTTCAGCTACGGTTCGGCAAGAAGACACGGCAACTCTATAATTTTACTAATGGTGCACTTTGTCTTTTTGACTCATCAGGGTTTATTTCTCTCTCTTCCTCTTCTACTTCTCTCGTTCTCTATCTGTCACTAAGTGTCAGTTAAACTATTGTTCTGGCAACCACAATTCAATCAATTTCAATTCAGGATCAATTGCACACTCCACAGCTCTATCCTGGCAATCCATGAGGCTCGCCTTCCCGTTGGCTCCTTCCTCTCTGTTCACGATCAATAGGTCACAACTCTCAGTCCTATCCCAAATGAATGGGATTGGCTGTTCACCTATGCGGTTCCTCGCCTCTGCTGAGCTCACACTTTTCAAAAAGGGTGCAGCTTGTTGCTTTCTTTAACTATGTTAGCCCATCACTTTGAACTACTGAGATGTTTGTGTGTAACGTCTTGACTTAATGCCTTCTTCTTTAAAGATATAAGGAATGACACCAATATCATTCAGCTTCAGGTTTATTCATTATTATTCAATTCAAATCTACAATTAATCAAGATTGTAAAGTGGTTCTTTGGTTTTAAAGAAAAAAAGGTCACATTTTCTAGGAACACAGTACAGTGTATATATATATGTGTATATATATATATATATATATATTTATATTTATATGGTAGCTTTACTGCTACTTGCTTAAAAGCCAGCGGCCTTGGTTTGATACCGGAACTCATGGTCACTATTCACAGCTGAAAGCTGAAAGACATCAGTATTCTCTAATTACAGTCTGTGTTGATATTCCTGATCCATTCTGTTTTAAACATTTAACTCCAAAGTATTAAAGGGATAGTTCACCCAGAAATAAAATTTACCGCGTGATTTGCTCACCCTCAAGCCATCCTAGGTGTATATGACGACTTCTTTCAGACGAATACAATCCGAGTTATAGTAAAAAAAATGTCTTTATAATGGCAGTGAATGGCTTTTGAGATGTTAAAGTCCAATAAAGTGCATCCATCCATCATAAAAAGTACTCCACATGGCTTTGGGGTGTTAATAAATGCCTTCTGAAGTAAATCACAGTGAATTTGCAGATCTAGGTGTCTTTTGCATTTCTGCTTCTAAATCTGTACATACGCCTTTGTTTGCAGTCAATGAGGTATTTCGGTGACCCTTATCCTAGATGATTTGGTCATTACACCTCACCAATAAACAATTAATGGTTGACTCCAAAGCCCTTGGCTCTGGTTGACCAACTTTACCTCAATGCCAATCAATGGATTAGTCCGTTCACCTTCCTTCTAAATCAATGAGTTATTTACTTCCCCATTAAAGATGAATAGCCACTGCTGCAACATCTTTTGAACGCTCTAGACCATATGAATAGTCTGTCCTCTTAAACTAATGCACAGTTAATGAAACACTCCTGTGAACCCAGCTCTTCCTATATTCACTTCCACTGATACAGCTTCCCACGCATAGGAAGGGCCGCGGGCCTTTTCTCTGATGCAAGCCATGCTCTTGAAGCTTCCAGATGGTAAAAAGTGGAAAAAGAAAGTGGAAAATTCATTGTGACCACAGTCAAAGCCGATCGAAATGGATCTGTGTAGAATATGTGAGAAATGTACGCGTTTCCATGGTGACAGGAGAGGCTTGGTTGTTGTCACATGGCAAGGATGATGTGTCACAGAATTTGTTGGTGGGAATGTTGTGTACCTCTGTCTTACGCAATCTTGCACTTATGGGTGCATACATATAGACATTTCTGCAAGGATGGATTATTGTCCTGCGAGAGCCCGGGGCACAAGCCTGTTTTGGAGGCCCTCTTTTGTCAGCCCACATGCAGTTTTTGCCAGAAAGGATTGTATAATATTTTGTAACTGCAACTTTTGTGCAGTTGTGCAACGCTACTTGACGTTTTGTATTTCCCCCTCAAAATTCTGACTTTATTTTTTAAAAATTACCCTTAAAAACCAAGAATTAAGACTTTAGCCGCTTCAAATTCAAATGCTTTTTTAGCCTTTTTTCTTTTATGTCAAAAATCATTAGGATATTAAGTGAAGATCATGTTCCAATGAAGATTTTTTGTGAATTTCCCACTGTAAATATATCTAAACTTAATTTTTCATTAGTAATGTGCATCGCTATGAACTTCATTTGGACAACTTTATGGCAATTTTCTCAGTATTTTGATTTTTTTGCACCATCAGAATCCAGATTTTCAAATAGTTGTGTCTCGGCCAAATATTGTCCTTTCCTAACAAACCATACATCAATGGAAAGCTTATTTATTCAACTTTGTACACTTATGACTGATTTTGTGGTCCAGTGTCACATATATCAAACAATAAATAAATAAATCCTACTTGCATTTTCAGTAGATAGATGTTTGTCTTAATGTTTTTCTAATTTCAAATAATAAGAATTTGTATTTCAAATATATTAAATAATGTAGCAAATGTGATAAATAGACACAATTCTTAGAACGAACATACCCTGTATTCAACACAAAGGTCACAACAATATCTATTCATGTATTTCCGATTGTACCAGCAGTCACTGGCATACATTCAAGTGCTGATTGCCTGTATCAATTTTACACTAACAGGGTCTTGTTTCTGGGTGCCAGGCCACCATGGGGCTTTCAGCTCGAGGCCCCTGGCAGTCAGAGGTCCCAGGGCACTGGCCCCATTAGTCCGAGCCATAATCCATCCTTCCACTCAAGCATAGAAATTCATGTTGGTCTTTTTAGCAGGGAGGTACTTGCAAGTATCAGTATTGTTGTTGTTAAATAACAATTTTTAAAATAGTAATTAAAATTAAATCTGAAATAATTTGAAATATAAATATTAGATGAAAAACTTAAACCTAAATAAAAATAAAAAATGTTGCTTTGGCAATAAATAAGTTAACAAGTGCTAAAAAAATATATAAATAAGTATTTATTAATAATTAATAATAATAATAATAATAATAAAGCTATATAGAATTATTAAAAATAATAGTAAAAATATAAAAATCATTTTGAAATGTATTTTAAAAATAATCTTTTAATAAAGCTAAACAAACTAACACAAACAAGCAAAAAATGTATTTACTTTAATAGTACTTAATACTAAAATGACACATACTCAAATGTTAAATAATACTAAAATGGCAGATTTTGGCACATTTTCACAAGATTGGCTATTAAAGGGGTCATAGGAAGCCCATTTTCCACAAGTTGATATGATTCTTTAGAGTTGAAAATGAAAAGTTTATAACATACTTTGGTTAAATTTCTCAATGGTAGTGTAAAATAACACCCTTTTTACCTTGTCAAAAACAACTTGTTTTGGTGCATGTCCCTTTAAATGCTAATGAGCTCTGCTCACCCCGCCCTCTCTTTTGTGGAGTGACAAACAGTTCTCTGAGAGACTTGCTAACTAGCACATTATTGAGAAAGGCATTTTGCAAAGGTTTATAAAAAAAAGCTTATGCACACTTCTGCTGTAGGTGAAGCTGCATCACGAATGATTAACGCAAACATGGTCACATGTAGGAAGATCGGAGGGCGCATTCCTTTCAAAAGCGAAAGTAATCCTCTGCATCTTCAGCGGCTGAGATGTCGGGAGTAAATGTTCGTTATAATGTCCAACAACAAAACACCTCAATCGCTTGAGAGACATTTCTTGTCTGCTCCTGCTTCGGCATTGAAATAATGGTAGATGGTTCACAGCTCACTCAGGGCAGGTCTAAGGTAAGACGGCAGTGTCAATTAACTATAGTGGGAGGGGCCTGTGCAGAACTACATCATTCTGCAAAGAATCTGAGAATGGCTTGATTTGAAAAAGGGTCATCACTTATATGGATTAACACTGGGTGGATTTTTATCATTATAGGGTGTTTGTGTACACACACTGTCAACACATTTATGTTCAAACAACATGTAGAAGTTAATTTTGCATCCGATGACCCCTTTGACTACAAGCAAAAAGTTTGCAAACTAGCTTGTATACCACGAGTAAAAAGACCGACACATACACTCATGCATGCAAACACACGACGCACACACGTTTATGCATATTTTAGTATTATGAGAGTTATCACCCTCTGTTCTCTCTTTTAGACCCTTTTAGACTCTCATCAAGCCAAAACCACCACTGTCGTTCTTTAGATGACAGCACATCAAGGGGGTTAGTCATCATGTGCACAAAGCGTGCGTGTGTGCGCTTGCGTGCTGAAGGCACCCTGCGGGCTGTGTGAGAGGCAGCGCAGTGTTTAGAGGACAGCAGCACAATATGGACTCTGCCCTGATGGAGAGGGGAGAGGAGGGGACTGATGTGATGAGTGTAGGACCAGAAGGGTTGTGCAGGCTTTAGGGTCCATTTGCTGCAGGGTTGTTGAACAGCTGTTTCGCATGCACAACCCAGCTGAAACCAGGTTGAAATGTTCTTCACCTCTGGGTAACTGTGGAGTCTGTGATAGGAGGAACATAATTCAATTTGATGTGAATGAAAATGAGGCTATGAGAGATAGATGTACAGTCCATTTGATGTGTAGCACTAACCTAGGTCATGCCTAGGACAGAGACAGAACTAGTGGACTGATTCATGCATTGTCTCAACTGGTTTAAATGGACGTTATGCACAATGATCTATCTATCTATCTATCTATCTATCTATCTATCTATCCAAAATAAAAAAAATAAAAATAAAATAATAATAATTAATTAATTAATTTAAAAAATCAATAATAATAATAAAGATATACAGAATTATTAAAAATAATAATAAAAATATAAAAATAAATTTGAAATGTATTTAAAAATGTATTTACTTTAATAGTACTAATAGTACTAAAATGTTAAATAATACTAAAATGGCAGATTTTGGCACATTTTAACAAGATTGGCTATTAATATTATAGATTGGCCCATTTTCTTTCTATCTATCTATCCATCTATCCATCCATAATTACAAAAATAAAATAAAATAAAATAATAATAATTAATTAATTAAAAAATCAATAATAATAATAATAAAGATATATAGAATTATTAAAAATAATAATAAAAATATAAAAATAAATTTATTTACTTTCATAGTACTTAATTAATACTCAAATTGCACATACTAAAATGTTAAATAATACTAAAATGGCAGATTTTGGCACATTTTAACAAGATTTGATATTAATATTATAGATTGGCCCATTTTCTTTCTTTCTTTCTTTCTTTCTTTCTTTCTTTCTTTCTATCTATCGACTGAAAATGCAAGTAAGATTTATTTATTGTTTGATATATAGTTAGTTTATCCATTCATCAGCTGAAATGGATGTGTTTTTGTGTAAATTGCAAAAATGTATTTATATGTAAGTGTTTGTCAGTTGCATAGTTAAGATATGAGCTATTTATTTATTTTCTGATAAAGTATTTTAGTTGCATACAGTATGCAATGGATTTATTTTACTTTTTCATTAAAAGGTTTTTTCTTTATTATTTGTATTTATTTTGATTCATTTATTTATTTCTATACTTTTCCAGCTGCTAATGCAAGAGGTGGGGTATTTGCAAATGTGTTTATTCATCAGCTGATGATTTTTTTTGTTTGTTTTTTAGTTGGAAATTTATGGAAAAGCATATTTTGTACTTTTTGTAGCTACTTCTGTCATCACAGCCCCATTTTTGGTTGTTTATTTAAATATGGTGGCAACAAAAGGAATTTGATTGTGGTTGTGTAATGGTGATTTTCAAACAATTTCCCTAAAAAAATCAGCCCTTCTTTTGTTGGATTCACTCACTGGACGAGTGAATGTTTCTGTATTCACACTTTTCAAGGAAATCAACATACAAGTAGCTTATTACAGTTGTGTCGTCTTATTAGGAGAAAGTCAAAACAGACAGCCTTTACCATGACTGACCAATTGAGCTCATAACCGTCCCATCATTGTGTCTCTGTGGGTGTGAGGGGCCATGTTGAAAAACGTTTAATGAACTACTTGACCTGTCAAGCAACACCTGCGTATGAAGACATGAAAGCTTCTCTTGCCTTTTATTTTTGGATGTGTGTGTGGTTTTAGCTTGTCTCTATTTTCAACAGGTTACTCATTAAATGAGCATGTCTTTGATGAATGCATCTAATCATAGCCCTTACCTCTGTTAAATTGTCAGTGCAGCACAGTTATTTCTTGGCTTTGTATAATAGTCTAAAATGCATCTTAATTTTCAAAATTCATGCTTTCTTAAAAAAAAAAGAGGTCATCAGGCTAGAGAGGAAAAGCTGACCTGCTATAGACATAATAGAGAAATCCACGAGTGTAAAGTGACATGCAAAATGACACCCACAGCAGGCTTTTCCTTCCATTAAATATTGTATTTACAACTCTGAAGAAAGGCTTTTACCGGGTGAGTCTCGCGGGCGCAGACGTGTGACCTGATTCAGACACGCTTTCCTTTAGGCTCTCGAGACTAGTGAGAACTGACTGAGATTTCTGTGATCAAAAGCGCTACTGTGACAGACCAAACTTGCCCTGGTTTTGTCCACCTTCACCTCTATTTTAGGCTTTTTATGTGTCCCACTCCTGAATTCAGTTGCATTTTCTTAAGCACATTTTTTATTTTCTCAGTCAGTCTGTTATTAAAGCCTTTTCTATTCTTTTTTCCCCCATTTATTTTAATTCAGTCTCCTTCTGAGAAATGCAATCTCTAAAGGGATAGTTCACCCAAAAATGAAATTCTGTCATCATGTACCCATCCTTATTTCATTCCAAACCCAAATGTTTAGGTTAGTAAATATATTTCTAAAGGTGCTTTTGACTTGAAATTTTCACCAGATGTTGGTAACAACCCAAGTAATCCATACATACAAATAAAACAAAACAAATAATTCTTAACAGCAAAAGTAATCAGTGTATAGCAAGTAAATAAAATGTACTTATTTTATTTTATTTTATATTTTTTATTTTATTTTATTTTATTGCAATGCAATAAAATAAAATAAAATAAAATAAAAAATATAAAATAAAATATTTTTTTTTTTTACAGTGGGTTAAATAAGTATTGAAAACGTCACCATTTTTCTCAGTAAATATATTTCTAAAGGTGCTGTTGACTTTAGAAACTTTAGCTGTTGAAATTTTCACCAGATGCTGGTAACAATCCAAGTAATTCATACATACAAAGCAAACAAAACAAATACGTTCAGAAATTAAGTTATGTGTAATAATATGGAATAACATGGAGAAAGTATTGAACACATGAAGAAAGGGAGGTGCAAAAGGGCATGGAAAGCCAAGACACCAGCTGAAATCTATCAGTAAATAGAATGCAATCCTGCCTATTATCAGTGGAAATTAATATTAGCTGTTTCAGTCCCAACACCTGCAGTACCAGGATGATGAGGATGAAACAAGGGTGGACATTTCAGCAAGATAATGATCCCAAATATGACCAAGGAAACTCTCAGTTGATTTCAGAAAAAGAAAATAAAGCTGCTAGAATGGCCCAGCCAATCACCTGACTTGAATCCAAGAGAAAATAAGAGCTAAAGATCAGAGTTCCTTCAAGATTTAAAGACTCTGTGAAAGAAGGGGCCAAAATGACACCTGAGCAATGTATGCGACTAGTTTTTCCATACGTGAGCCATCTTAAAGCTGTCAATACCAACAAAGGCCTTTGTACAAAGTATTACATTTCAGTAGTTCAATACTTTTCCCCTGTGTCATTCCATTTTATTAAACATAACTTAATTTCTGAAATTATTTGTTTTGTTTTATTTGTATGTATGGATTACTTTGGTTGTTATCAACATCTGGTGAAAATGTCATGTCAACAGCACCTTTAGAAATATATTTACTGGGAAAAATGTGACGTGCTCAGTACCCGCTGTATATCTCGGATATACATGAACGATATATAAGGGTGTGTAAATGCTGAGAGAATTTCCAATTTTAAAATACTATATATCTGTCTAAATTATTTGTTCAGATGTAGGGCAGTAAGTAAGTGGGTGTGTTTGTGTGAAACACAGTCGTATATTTTCATTTTATGTGCATTGCGATGTCAGGAGATATACAGGCAGTTTTGGACCAAAGCAATCGACCACCTCTATCAAAGGGACAATACTGACAGTCATAAAGCTTTCTGGGAGGACTACTCCACCCTCACACTTATATTGCGATGTTTTGTTTTTGTTGTTGTTATATATATTTTTTCATACTTCAACTTTGAGTTCAGCCCATCCACCTTCCCTGAAACAGCACCATCAAAGCTCACTGAGACCTTTATGAGAGCACAGAAAGAGCCTGGTTTGTCTCTTATTCTCTTTGTCCTTTTGTTCCCTGTGCTGGGAAGAGATGAGAGGGAGCAGAAATGATAGAAGAGCTTGATTTGGTTCTCTGTCTGTCTGTCTGTCTGTGTGTGTGTTGACAGAAAAGACTGGATTTGGCATGACCACCTCACACAAAGACCCTTAACACGCACTGACCTTTAACACACACTGACTCTTATCTTACGCTGACCCCTACCATACAGAGAGTCTTATCAAGCAAAGACCCCTGCTTCTCCCTGTCAGACGGCTCAACCTCAGACCGCACTTAAGGAATCGAAACACCTCAAATATCAGAACTATGATGTGAAGTTGAGGTGAGCATATAACAGCGTACATATAACCTGAACCATACTAGCTTTGTTAATGTCGCTGGTCACCTTATGCATGCAAGTGCACATTATTCAAAAGAAAAAAAAATGTCATCATCTTCCATCAAAATAGACTAACTTGTTCCATCTCTGAAATGATTTTTCATATCTGCTGGCATAATCACGGCCGCATGGGTCAGGAAAAAATAAATATTTAAGATCCCATGAAATCCCTAAATGAGATTTTTGTGGCTTTTAGTCCATGTCTATTGGCTGTCAAGCCGTCTATATGCTAGTGTACTCCTAAAAGCTGACCTTTAGCAGATATACACATTATCATAAATCTATCTCACAATAAACAGCGTTTTTCTCTTGGGAAAACAGGCCAAAAATATTAATGACTCATTTTCATCTCAGGGCGCTCTAGAATAACCCACCTCTGACTAGCGTTAGCAAATATCAGATTTTGGTAAACTGATACGAAATACAATATATTTGTATTGTATGCTTTTTTTTCCAGGAATTTCTTTTATAAAGAGCATTTATTTCTTAATGAATGGTATACATTATATGGTTATTTCCGTCCAGAGTAAGTGTTTGTTCTCTATGCAGATTATGACCATTAAATGTGTTGTAAATCAAATTTCCTGTTATTTCAGTGCTTGTTTATAGTTGTTATTCTCGCCTTGGCTCATAGATACAAAAATATATTTTATTTTACACCTGCTCATACTGAGGAATACCTAGATGCCATTAGCAACTCATGCTAATTACAGCAATACACCAACACATCCGCTTTATTAGAAAGGTTAAGGTCGGACATAAACACATGCAAGCCAATTGACGGTTACAGACTTGGACAAGCATCTTGTTCCAACAAGCATCAAGTTTCAACCTCTTGTTTTGAGTGAATGCCATGCTAGCTTGTATATAATGACAGCAGGTTGGCAAGCGATTACCTCTGATGAGCTCAACCCAAAACGCTGACCTTTTCAATATGGTGGTGCTGTTGATTCGGATGGGCTTAATCGGAACATACATGCTGCTGCAACATAGAAAAGAGATTTACACTTATGCACTGGTTTATCTAAAGCGTCCCCTGCTGAAAAACCCAGCATAAACCAGCATGGATTCTAAGATGGTCCAGGCTGGTTTATAATGGTTAGTGCTGGTATTGTGCTGGTCCAGGCTGGTTTATGCTGGTATAGTGCTGGTCCAGACTGGTTTTTGCTTGTATAGTGCTGGTATAATGCTGGTCCAGGCTGGTTTATGATGGTATAGTGCTGGTCCAGGCTGTTTTGCTTGTATAGTGCTGGTCTATGCTGGTTAGTGCTAGTATAATGCTGGTCCAGGCTGGTTTATGCTGGTACAGTGATGGTCCAGGCTGGTCTATGCTGGTTACTGCTGGGATAATGCTGGTCCAGGCTGGTTTATGCTGGTATAGTGCTGGTCTATGCTGGTTAGTGCTGGTATAGTGCTGGTCTATGCTGGTTTATGATAGTATATAGTGCTGGTCCAGGCTGGTTTTTGCTGGTATAGTGCTGGTCTATGCTGTTTAGTGCTGGTATAATACTGGTCCAGGCTGGCTAATTGTAGGTATCATCACTAATGCTCAGTCTAACTACAACACTGCTTCAGTGTTGCTGTACTTTTACCCTCTAAAGACAAGGACCATGTGAAAACTGAGCATTGTTTGTTTAACACTAGGGATTTTACTGTGTAAACATGTTGTAACCAGCAACGTGTTTTTCTTTATCAAATAATTTATTCAAATTAATTTGGAAAATTGTCTTGTGTTTTGGAAATTTTTGGAAAGTTTTGTTGAGGTCTTGCTGAGATCCTACCAGCACCCAAAATACAACAAATGCTGGTCCACCAGCACACAGCATCCCAAGCTGGGCCCAGCATGCAAAATATACCTTATGCTGGTCCACCAGCACACTAACATCCCATGTTGGGATGTAGCAAACCAGCAACGGGTATCCTATGCTAGGATCCAACAAACCAGCAACTAGCATCCCATGCTGGGGACCAGCAAACAAGCATGCAAAACCTACCTTATGCTGGTGACCAGCAATACCGGATTTTTCAGCAGGGTCTGGATAATTGTTATCCAAGAAAACGTTTTAGCAGCACGTACATTCTTTGAGAGTCAAACCCATGACCTTGGCATTGTTGCTTTGGCATTGCACAGTGCTAGACCGCAAACCAGAGGATGGGCCTCTTGCTCAATGAGACCTAGTCAATATTGTTCCTTTTCATACACTGTGAATGTTAAGCTCTGTTCTTTGTTTGCATTTCATTAATACACGAATTCATTGTTTAATTAATGAAATTGGTTTGTACAGATGACACGCTGTGAAAAAGAGGAACGAAAAACCCTAGATATCCACACACGCACAAAGAGAAGTAATTGCTAATAAGCGTGCTTGACTCTGTGAGTTAAGCACTTGTGGAGTGGCTGTCTGTGTGTAGGCTACGACTGTAGCGTGCCGTTCAAGAGCGAGCATCCTTATGTGCAACATCCCACTCCGGCCTCTGGCGCGCACACGGTTTGCGAGTGTAATAAGCGGTTATCTCCCGAGAGAGAGGCCCCTATCAATCATGCCGTATTAGTCTATGGAAAGGATCTGCGTGCTGATTGGTCAGGAAGCTCTGCTAATTGGCCTCAGCATGCATTAGGGCTACTGCAGGGGGGGGCCTTGTTTTGCCTCGATGATGACGGATTGCGCAGACGGAACATGTGTGTTTGTGTGTGCGCAAGGAGACGGAGGGCCATACGAAGGGTGTAATGGTGGGTTGAAGGGACAGATTAGGAAATAGGGGGTTTAATGATCCCGTCTGCAGCGCCGTCTCTGAGCCAGCTGCATGTCTGCGAGATCTAAAAGAGAAGTTTCCCTGAGGGAGACTCCTCAGATGAGCACTCGCGCACACTGCCGATGCTGCTGTCATGCCAGTTTCAGCTCAGGATAGGTTGGCACGTGACTTGACTGTTTTAAAGGAATGCTGCGTGGATGTGTGCGTGTGACTTTGCAGTTTCAGTAACATCCTCACTGACACATACATCAAGATGGAGCATAAGTCTTTCCATTCCTTTTCATTCCAGAACGCTTCTCAGCAGGGCTGCGCAAACCTATTACGCTAAAGGCTTGCCGTCAGATCAGTGCAGCAGAGACCGACTGCTCTGATCAAGGTGCTTAACCTGAGATCTACAGCTGCTACTTCATTGTAGTATGACTGCGATCAGGAGATGAGTTGTAAACAGGGTTATGAATGTGTGTGGTGTGGAAAAAGCTGTGGCGGTTTTACTGAACCTTAAACTCTGCTCTGGTTTCTCCACAGTCCACCACTGAATCTTTAAAGTTACTCTACTTCTAAGCCTCTAAATACAACTTTATACTGCAAAGTTTCTACAGAAGGATATAAATCCACAAAAAAGAGCATTTGAAAAGTTTTTAATGTGGTGCACAGGCAGTATATATTTACATGAATTTACACAGGAATCACAAAAAGTGCTGGATTTGTTTTTTGTTTTTTTTTGACAGTGTTGCCTTCTGTGTAGATTTGTTTGCACAGCTGGCAGAAAACAAGGCAGCAGTAAAGTTTAAGGTAACTTTAATGCAGTGTTTCATTTACACGGATGTTAACGGCATCAAGCTGCCTCTGACACTCGGAGGTGATGCAGACCAGAGCTGACAATTTTTGTCAGTTGTCAGTGAGTGTTCAGCACCGGCTTGAATGCAAATCAAGGTCGCTGTCTTACACCACTTAGGTCCAGATGGTTATTCTCTTCTTCTGTTGCATCTTGCCTCTTTTTCTTTCTTTTTTGTTTATTTCTTTCTGTATGTATGTATCAGGGGCGTTTCCTCTGAGGAGGCAAGGGAGGCAGTGCCTCCTCAAAATATTGGATGAGAAAAAAACAAAAAACAATGCCAATATTGCAAAATATAAAATTAGAAAGTGTGCAAATCACTTGTTTTTCTAAAGAAACATTGTACAACAGCGACACCAGCAGGTAAAGTTACAGTGGGAGACAGGGTTGCCAGGTTTTCGCAACAAAACCTGACCAATTGCCACTAGCACAATCACATTTCAAGGGGTAAAAATCGCATTTTGGGGGGTAAAATACACATTTTTTTTGTGGGGTTCCCCCGGTTCAATTCACATTCCAGGGGCTAAATATCACATTACTGGGGTTGCTTCAACCCACGACAACAGTGTTAAAGTAGCCCAGTTTCGCGGGAAAACCGCAGGCTTGGCAACACTGACAGGAGTCTGTGTAACTTTGAATATGACTGGATATGTTCGGCTGTGATTGGTTCATGTGATAAATCCCGCCTCTTGTGTTCGTGCATGTTCACGAATCAATCTGAATAAACAGTTTAATGGCATTATTGGGAAGACTAATTTTAAAAAGTAAGTAAACAACTCACACACTTAGATATAACCACTTTGTTATGTCAAAACAATACTTAAAATGGCACAAAAACATGATATGTAGGAGTTATCAGCTTGGTGAAATTTAAAGTAAATTTCTGTCTAAGACCGGTGTTTACCAAGCTTTGATGACTGATGATCTGAAAAATTCAAAAATAGTTAAAACTTTGAGGACTTTGCCTACTTATTTCAGAACACCACCGCACACCACTGATATGTGTGTGTGTGTGTGTGTGTGTGTGTGCATGTTCAGAAACTATCATACATTTTTATCATGATTTACAGAAAACACCCACTAACATGTCATTCGTTGTAACAATATCAGGCATATTTAGAACCATTTCATTAGATGATAGTAAAAGACACTATAACCATCAGTTTTTCTTTTATATACAGTATTTCAATAGGCCAAACACTTGTGTAAAATGGTGAAGAAGACAGAGGGGACGGTGACAGTTAAAGGGTTAATGTACTCTGTATTAATATACAGAGACTTTTGTGTTGTATTTGTATTGTAATTTAAATTTCTCTACATAAAAATAACAACAGAATTACAAATCATGCTAACAAAATTAATTAAAAATGAAAAAAATAAAACTGATGCAATATAATAAAATGAAATGGAATGAAATGTTTAACAAGTAATTAATAAATATAAATACTGTTACAGATATACACAGGCTGCTCTTGTCTCATCTCGTTCCACCCACGTAGACATATGTAGAAAAAGAAAAGGTGTGTAAGTGTTGTGCCGTCAGAGCCTGACAGTCAATCAGGTCACACACAAACAGATGAATTAACACACAGATGCTGCACTTTTCCGAGCCTTCTCGGCCGATTGGCAGTGTGCTGGGCTGTTGATAGAGCGCTGGCAGCCGTTCAGCAGACTGCTCAACCTCGCATCAAACGCACACCCGCCCATCTCGCTTTTATGCCTCTCCGTAAAAACACTGTTTGATCTGCCTGACAAAACACACACGCTCACACACGTGTAGGGATAAAAGCAATTTACAGAGAGAAGCCTATGTTTGCGCTGTGACATTCTCTGAACAAACATCATGAACATGTGTTGAGGGTTGCATGATGTTGGGGGGGAAAAACTGACATTGCGATATTTTTTTTTCTGTAATGTTTTGTGATAATAACAGCAATTTTTGCTAGATTACTTTAATAGGAAAGAAATAATTGTATTAACAATTGGGGTGGTTTTGTCTGATTTTGCTTTGAGGCACAGAAACACTGTTATCATGAGCAGAATGAGTGTAAATGAACACAGTGCCTCAATTTTATATAATAGTGCTAAGCTTTATTGGGAATTTTATTTCAAACAGTTTTTTTTCAACATATAGTGTGGAGCAGGTTCAGAGGTCAGCTTGTGCTGGAGGTTAACGTCACTACCGATTTACACCAAGCGTTATTTGTGCCAAAAACAATACACTCCTCCTCATAAATGAATCCAGTGAAAAAAAAATAGTGTATGCAATTGCCCTTTTTATTTCTTTACGTGGTCGTTTGATTAAAAAGATTTTTTTATTTTTGAGGGTGTAGGTCTGAACTGAATGGCATTCGCTTATTCTCCTCTCTGTAGCTGCTCCTGTTGGTGGTCACTTTGCTCATTGAGTGTGGGCTGAGAGACCATCTGTTAGTCTCGTCTACCGCTGTGACCCTCAAAAGAGCATTTCAGCGGACAGGCGAAACCCTCAGAGCATAGGCGACGGTCACAAATTGTATTATAGACTGTTGTCCAGCAGCACAACTGCTGTTTCCATCAATCTATGTGAATGTCTAATGTGTGTGTGTGTGTGTTGGACATGAGGATTGGCTCAGTGTACAGGTAGGCTCTTTGGGGGTCACTGGTGTAACAGACTGTCTCCTAAACCCCCTGGCTCTCCAATCCACCTGTCTCTGTGAAGTGATGAGGGTGAGATCCTGCCTGCTGCACCTGAGACCCTCCTGCACACATACACAAAGATGCACACATAGGCTCTGCTCCAAAACCCAGTGAGCTGTCTGCTGTCCACAAAGCCAGATACCTTCTAAGGCAGCATACTAACTGAAATGGAAGCTCAAATTAGCTTTTTCCAGACCTGCCAAAGGGGAGTGAATTGAGAAGATAGCCAGCCAAAACTATTTTATTTCATTTCGTTACATTAAGTTTTATTTTATTAAGAAAATAAAAATTCATTTTGTTCTAAACCTGTAACCACAAATTAAGATGTTTTTGATGACATCCAAGAGCTTTCTGACCCTGCATAGACAGCAACACAACTGTTACATTCAAGGCCCAGAAAGGTAATAAGGACATCAATAAAACAGTCCATGTGACATCAGTGGTTCAACCTTAATTTTATGAAGCGTCATGGTACTCTTGTGAACAGGCATCGAAGACTGACACGGAAGAGAAGAAATTGCTAAATAAAGTCATTATTTTTGTTTTCTTTGCACATAAAAAGTGCCAAACTTTCTTAAAAACACAATCATGTACATACATTCTGCTCACATATTATTGTAGCCCAGTTTGTGCTGAATACAGTGTTTAGCCATTTATGTGTTTATAAGCAACTGAAAAAAGCGCAAATGTCAGGGTTTGTCAAAACTTCTCCAGGCCCCCAAAACACGCAGAGACCCCAGAGGGTTAAAGCTATTTTTGTGTTAAATGAGAAAGTATCAAGTAGCCATTACAAATGTAGCTTTAGAAAGAATTTGTTAGATTTAACATAAAATTTATTACACATAAACATTTATGCTGCAATGGTCTAATGTAAACTATGGAACATAAAAGAAGATCTTCTCAGTATTCTCAGTATTTTTGTTCATATGATGAAAGTCATGGTAACCAGCTTTGTTACCAACAGTCTTCAAAATACTTTCCTTTATGTTCCACAAAAGAAAGGATTGAAACGAAGAAGGGCGAGTAAATGATGACAGATGAACTATCCCTTTAATGTTTTTATTTTCATTATTACGATAATTTTTTTTCTATAAAATGATACTCTAAACTAAAAAACTAAATCTGCCAGCAGGTGGCAGTAAATGTCTTTGAGTCATTCACTCATTTGATTCGATTTGTTCAATCAGTATCTTTATGAATGGGCATTTAAATCATTGATTCACATGATTCGTTCAAAACATGGATTCATTCAGAAACTAAACACCGCTGTGTTGTTTGGAGGTGGCAACAATTCTGCTATGGCTTCAAAGGTAGTATGTTCTCTGCAAAATTGAACAAAAAAACACAATATTGTGTTTACCTTATAACACAATATCAACTTCTTATTTTCTGAACTGTTGTATAAAATCACATTGAAGCTCGTGATAGATCAGGACAAAAATAGAAATCTTGTTATATTACTCTTGCTGCCTGTGTGATATTGTGTGATATGTTGATATATATAAATATGAGACAGAACACATACAGGGGCATTTGTTTGCAACAGTATCTTGCATTTTAGGGCATAACTGCATTTATGGAGTTGTTGCCCTGCATCATATTTGTGCGTTAACTGTATGAAATATAAGATGATGTACAGGTCTGGCATCCTGTAATAATGTCAAACATACTATAAATATGCGGCAAGTATTGTCTTAATGTATTAATTTGAGTCTATTTTTACTACCCACAATTAGAAAATCTGAAGATAAACAAGATAAAACGTCTGTGAGTAGAATGCCGCAATTTTGATTTCCAGACAGTCTTTTGAAAGCAGTAATAATATCAAATGTGGTGTATACTGTATACATTTTGTGATACTGTTGCAGTTAGTTTTAGGTACCATGAGTACCATGCTCTGTTCTGTTAGTTTTAGACTAAATCAAAATTTTTACCCATTTTGTATCTGATAAATAAAGAATGTAACACACCAAATACTTGGTGAAGTGGTGTGTTTTAATTAAATTCAACTCTTTTCTATTAATACTTTTCACTACTGAATAAAATATATTCATTACCATTTGCCCTTGACTTATTGCAGTGCGTTCTGGGATTGCCGTATTCGTGACGGATATGCACAGGCTGTATAATTTTGCTTTGGGAAGAAACTTCACATCTGGGGCACACCTGTGATGCCTAAAAACGGTCCCTCGGTGGGTAGCGCACTACATTTAGAGACAGAGCTACACATATATGCAGTGAAGAACATACCTAGCTAATGGCTGGTAACTTGGCCTCCTTCACTGAGTCGAAAGAGGTTGTGCTCCATGTTCTTGTTGAATCAGATCTAAACGATCACATTGTGTCTTGTAGTGGGAGAGAGATAAAAAGAACATGTGTCCTGTTTTGCCCTCATTTTCATGGTCCTCCATTGTAAATGGCTCTGGAGTGCCCTGGATTCTCATACTCCTTTATGAGTATTGATAGCGCTCTCTCTCTTTCTCACTCTCTGCCTCGTACGCTCTCTCTCAACTTTAATGTTTTAAAGAGCAGACAATGTGAATTCGAGAGCTTTGTCGTTCCTGTCGCCATGGTAACCACTCCGGCTTTTGTGGGGCCTGTTGTGATGGTAGTAGTGCTGTCAGTTAGTGGAGTGGAGGGCTGTGCGGGACCATGCTGATCAGCCATCAGTCAGAACCCTGCATCCCACATGCCGCCCCATGCTTTGGTCCTCTTTGGTCTTTTTTTGTCTTTACACTGCAATGTATGAACAGAAGCCGCATCTGTGATTGTGATTCGTTTTCTCATGATATTGCATTACTTCAGGTCCTTGTATTGATGTTTACTGATATTTATTCATGTGTTTATTCAAATTAGGCCTCTAGTTGTAGCAGGTTTAACATTGTTCCTAGTCTTTGTAGTTTTGAAGGGGTGGTCAATCAGCTGTTATCGCACAATGAAGACTCTTGTTTTCAGCCATACATGCCATGTCATTCTCCGTCCCTCTCGCTCTGTCCTGTGCTGCTCTGTTCTGTTCTGTTTTCACCTTGTCAGAGGACTGGGCTGAGATCTGATCTGTGCATATGCATTATTGATTCACAACTCTTCTCTCACTGACCAGAGCTCACCGTGTCCTTTATCTCCCTCTTTCTTTCTCTCTCTCTCTGCATATTTACTCACTCGCTCACTCACTAATTTTTGATTTCAAGATCCAGACGTTCAGTCATCTCTGCAAACAAACTTCTGAGGGGCGACTGTGTGTTATCTTTAATGAAATGTCAGCCGTCATGAAATGAAACAAATGCATTAAGACAGAATTATATAAATATATGGTCTCAAAACAAACAGAGACTGAAAAATATCAAAGCTTGTGTAAAGCTCTTCATGGAGGTATAAGGTGAGGTTTAATACTTTTTGTTCTTAAATACATAACATTCCTACATACATGTAGATGAATTGAATAATAATAATAAAAAATGTTTTTTGTTTGATTTAGTTTATAATATTAATAGTTGTGGTTGTATTAATAATAATAATAAAAATAATAATAATAATAATAATATTGAATATTTATTTATTTATTTATTTAATTATTTATTTAAATATATATTACATTTTTGTTTGTTTGAGTTTATGGTCGATTGTGCATAGAGTCTACCAGCTGTAATAATAATAATAATAATATAAATAATAATAACAACAAAGATTAATAATATATTTGTTTGATTCTTCTGTTTTATTTAGTTTATGGTATTAATAGTTTATGGTAGTAGTAATAATAATAATAATAATAATAATAATAATCATTATAATTATTAATGTATTGTTTTTGCTGGCTTTTAGTTTTTTTTTTTTTTTTATGGTAGACTGAGAATGCATACCCAGTCTACCAGACATAAGAAGAAGAAGAAGAATTATTAATTTATTGTAGACTGTAAATGTATATCCAGCTTACAATAAATAAATCAGTAAATAAATAATTTTTGTTTGTTTGTGTTAGACTGAAATGTATATCCAGTCTACCAGACATAATAATAATAATAATAATAATAATAATAATAATAATAATTATTATTATTATTATAAATAATAATATATAATAAATAAATAAAGAAAATACTTTTTTATTTAATAATAATAGTAATAATAATAATAATACATGTATTGTTTGTAACAAAAAAATAAAAATAAAATACAATACAGTTTTGTTTGTTTTTGTTATGAAAATGTATATCGAGTCCACAAGACAAAATAATAATAATAATAGTAATTACAAACACATGGTGGTTAATGACGGCTATTTTCAGTTTCTGTCTACTGGCATATTAAAGTATTTTACAGCCTGGTCAAGCAAATTCACATTAACGTTTAATAAAAAAAAGCGATTTTTTTTTAAAAAGCTCTTTTAGATGAAAAGTGGGACTTTCTTTGCTACAGCCACCATATTGGGCCATACATTTTTTTCTATAAATATTTCTTTCAAGTCTTCCATCTCCTCCCTTTGATACGGTCCCCGATGTAACATCACACTAGTGTATTATTGACTCGTTTATACCTGTCCATCAAAAAGTCATCAGTCGCCACCCGATCAGCTGAAACACATGACACAAAGTTCAGTGAAATCCATATTCCTTCCATCTCATAAGTGACCTCATATGCCCAGCGCCTCAGGCATCACTCTGAGCCCTTTTTCTTGCCGTAGCAGCGCTCAATCCTCTTCTATCACACTCTTCAGCACTGTTTCCTCTTCTCTCCTCCCACAAGCCCTGCTGCTCTGCTGTCTCAGACACCTGCGCCAGGGTGAAAGCTCTCCCACATATACACGCCCCACCTCATCCCATCCCATCCCATCCCAGCCTGTCCTATCTGACCCAAAACACGCTTTTCCTCTTCCCGGTTCAAGCTCTCGCTCTGAGGGTACGAGCGGCGTGGCGTTTGTGGCCCGAGTGCCGCCCCTGTTTGCACGTGTAACTAAGAGAGCGGAAGTGAATGACAGATTAGGAAAGATAAAGAGGAGGAGGGCAGAGGTGAGACAGAGGAGAGGATAAAAGAGGGATGAGGATGAGAGAGGGGGATGAGAGGGTTCGAGAGCAGAGTGGGGAAGAAGAGGAAGAGTGGGCTGCTATTTTTACAGCTCTCTACTGGGAGCTCCTGTGGCATACCGCTATCCATCTTAACACCGTGCACACACTGAGACACTGAGAGAGCGCAGATACTCTATTTGTATTTGATCGTTCTTTCTCTCTCTTCTCACCCTCTTTACTGCGTCCTGATCCCTGCACACCACGCATGCCACAGGGTTAAAACTGTTACACTCCGCTGCGCTCTCATCTCTTTGCCTATCCGTTTTTATTTTCCCAGCTTTGACTGTATTCACAGCTTTCTTTGCTGTTGCATGTGTGCATTTTTAGCCTTTGACCTAATTATTTATTTATTTATGTTTGCTAAGGTAATTGTTGCTAACTCATCCTTATGTTTAGAGCTATAATGCACAAGCTGTAATATGTAATTTTTGCTACAAACATGAATTCCTCATGCAACTGGTTGAGGAAAGGTGTATGCTATTGATTTTCCAAGTGATTGATCTCAAATGTTGTGTTTAAAATCATGTACTGCCAGAATATGTACTGTATTTGATGTTGAACTTCTTTACCATTTTTATGAATATGCATGCGTGTAGTACGGTGGTTCTTAACCTTATTGAGTCTAAGTCACCACATCCATGTATTTATGTACTATAATTATAACAGTGTTTTTATTTTAATTTATTTTATTTTATTTTATTTTTTAATTAAACACTATTTTGAGATGTATAAGATTCAAGATTCTGATTCTGTATGTGTTTTATTAAAACAAATAGATATAGGCCTAGAAGTTCAAAAGAAATATGAAATATACCATTCTAATTCTTTATTTTATCTTTTATTAAATTTTTTTTAAATTTTTTTACAAAGTCTCTTATGCTCATCAAGGCGCAAAAATATAGTAAAAACAGTAATTTTGTGCAATATTATTACAATTTAAGATAATGGTTTTCTGTTTTATTTAATAGAAAACCATTACATTTTTTTAATAGAAAAAAATGTACTTAATTTTTCCCCCCCTGTGATTACAAAGTTGAATTTTTATCAGCCATTATTCCAGTCTTCAGTGTCACATGATCCATCAAAAATTATTTTAATGTGAGGATTTATTATCAGTTTTGGAAGCAGTTTATTTATTTATTTGTTTATTTAAAATGAACACCATGTGTTTAAAATGGAAATTATATAGTATTAAAAAACTAACAATATATACTACCATTCAAAAGTTGGGGGTCAGTATTTCATTTTTTTTTTAATAAATTGATACTTTTATTTAGCAAGGATATAGTAATTTGGATATAATAAGGAATTAATAAAAAGTGACTAAGATGCTAATTTTATAAAATAGTGTTCATGTCATAGTCACGTGACCTTTAAGATTCGCCATATTTACAAATGTTCTGTTTTATTTTTTTTCCCCAAATTGTTTTTTTTTTTTCCCAAATTCAGTTTTCTTCATTTAATTTTTATGGATTTTTTTTAACCTATTAATTTTTTGTAGACTCCGTTTTATTCATTAATCAAAAAACGTCTGACTAATTGAAATCATAAAACTTACACAATTTAACAGCAATTTATTAAAACACAAATTACATTTCTAAGGCCCTATAAAATGTTTTTCTTTTTTTCAGTTTTATTTTTACCAAATTCTGTGATTTCCATTAATTTTCTGGATTGCATTTTAATAGTTTCATTAAAATTAGTTAATCAAAAGCATCTCTAATTAATTGATTTTAATTAAAATATATATTATATTATTATTTTTTTTTTTTTGTATTCATTTTTTTTGCTAAATAATTTTTTCTTGTGAATATTCTTTTAAAAATAATGTTTTAATAATTAATTTAGTAGTAGTAGTAGTAGTAGTATCATTACTTTAAGTAATATATTTCTTCAAGTTAAACAGAACTTTTAATTTGCTGTGAATTCCTTTAAATTGCTGTTTGTATATGATATGACACTAGTTTTTTTTCTCAAAAGAGAAAATAAATTGTTTATGAAGTGACTCTTGGAATAGTTTTAGAGATTATGTGTTGATGTACTCATATATTGAGGCGGCAATGAGCGTCAAACTCGCTTCAGTATGTGTGTAGTAAACAAAACCGTGCGTCTGCGCCATTCTTTCACACAGAGACACACAGAACATGCAGGATTCATATTTAAATAGCTTAATATTGACAAAAACTGATCCATATCATATTTTGATTTAAGCGTACTGACCTACTTTTGATTTATCAATCCAAAATTTGGCAAATTTCGGTGACTTTCCACATCATAGTAAATTTCGTTTTTATGACTCCATCTGTGTTTTCCGCATCATGGATGTTGATAATGTGTCTGCAAGATTCTGACATTCTGATTTTCACAAACTATATAGTGGCAAGTAGGTATGTTTGGACAGAAGGATTTTTTTCTCACACTTCTCTTTTTATTTGATTCACCTTCATCTTTGTGCTAGAAGAGTAATGGAACAATCTGACGGTCACATCCAGCGGTACGACTGACCATGAGCCGAGACAGAGCATTTGAATTAAGATTTACAAAGGCACTCTCCGTACGCGGCGTATGTGTTTCTCTCCTCCCTGCCGTCTATACAAACATCGGTGCTTGCTTTTTCCTGTCACAAGCAATTAATCTGCCCATTGCTTACATTTATTGATCCGGCTGAGATAAGCAATGTAATCTAGTCAGTTTTCCAAAGAGGTAGATTTAATGAATGATTTCAACTCGTGTTTGCAGGCATGTAGGAGGCATGGGGAAATCAATCCCTATGTTAATGTGCTGCCCTGTTCCGGGAAGAATCCCGGGGCCGGTGCCAGCCTGCACTTGGACAAGCGGTGAACACGCCATCCGTGCTGGAATGAGGATCAGCGTTCTTCTTGGGACACGTAGAGGGTGTTAGGAACACCAAGGCCAGACCCAAACTGCTGAATTTATCATCTTTAGCAGGAAAAAATAGGAAAGGAAGTGTTTTGATCTGGTGGGGCTTTGTGAGAGTGCAGTGAGGATCTGGGCAAGTGCCATGAGTGTGCGCTGCTGTGAGCCTATCTGCCACATCCAGACCACTCTAGACGCTGCTTAGATTATGATCCTTCTGTTATCCCTTCTTCAGAAAGCTGTGTACTTCCACTTGTCTGTCCGCTGTATTACACTTATCCCATTAGCCCGTCTTAAACTCATCCCGCTATTAGTCTCCTTCCTTCTCTCTCTCTCTCTCTCTCTCTCTCTCTCTCTCTCTCTCTCTGTCTGTCTCTCTATCGCCTTGTTAAGCTAAATATGATTAATATTTTATTATTTAAAGCAATATCAGATTTCTGCAAGATTTAGCATTAAAATTATTGTATTAAAGTAAAATCATTGTTGAAGTAATTGGTTTAAATGTTATGAAAAATATAAATAAATTATTGTAAAATATTACATTTATAAAAGTTGTAAACATTAAAGTGTAAAAGTAAAATATGATGTAATATTTTATTAAAGCAATATTTTTTCTGTAGGATTCTTTTTTAATTATTATATTACTTTATTATACTTTATAAACTCATTGTTAAATAAACAAATTGTTAAATAATTTGTTCATGTTAAATTATTGTAAAATATTGAAAATACAAAAATGGCAATTAATTATGAAGCTATGCTAAGCTAAATATGATTCATATTTTATTAAAGCAATATTAGATTTCTACAGAATTCTTTTCTAATTATTATATATATGCAACTTCATGAGCAATGCTTTATAAAATAGTTGTTAAAGTTATTTGTTCATGTTATGAAAAAATACAAAAATATTGAACATACCAAAATTCTAATTAAGTGAAAAGCCATGTTAAGCTAAATATGATTAATATTTTATTAAAGCATTAGATTTCTACAAAATTATTTTCAAATGATTATACTTTATACAATCATTGTTGACGTAATTTGTTCATGTTATGAAAAAATGAAAATAAATTATTGTAAAACATTGAATCTAAAACTGATTTATATATTATTAAAGCAATATTAGATTTATACAAGATTCTTTTCAAATTATTATGTTAAATTATTATTATTTAAAAAATCTTTGTTGAAGTAATATTCATGTTACAATAAATGTAAATAAATGATTGTAAAATAATTAAAATATAAAATAAAGTATAAAGCCATGTTAAGTTAAATATGATGAATATTTTATTAAAGCAATATTAGATTTCTACAAGATTCTTTTCAAATCATTATATTAAATTATTATTCTGTATAAAATCTGTTGAATTTGCTCATGTTATGAAAAACTGTAAATAAATTATTGTAAAATATTGAAAATATAAACATTTTAGTTAAGTCTAAAGCCATGCTAAGGTTAATATGATTAATATTTTAATAAAACAGTATTAGATTTCTACAAAATTCTTTTAAAATTATTATATGAAATTATTTTATTTTATAAAATCCTTGTTAATTTGTTCATGTTATGAAAAATGTAGACAATTATTTTAAAATATTGAAAATACAAAAATTGTAATTATTAAAGTATAAAACCATGTTTAGCTAAATATGATTAATATTTTATTAAAGCAAAGTTAGATTTCTACAACATTCTTTTCCATTCTGTTAAGTTATTATACTCTATAAAATCATTGTTAAAGTAATTTATTCATGTTATGAACAACTGTAAATAATCATTGTAAAATATTGAAAATATAAAAATTATTATTTTAGAAATGTATTTTCAAAATAATAATAATAATAATAAGGATTACAAATTGAAACACTATTAACAATACAGATAATACGCTGAATACAAACATAGATGTTTTGATTGCTTTTTAAGGGAGAGAATATGTGGAGTATCTACTTATGTGCATGTGTTTGTGTAATGATGAAGAGCCTCTGATAGCTGACATTTCTGATTAGTGGATTTGCTCATACTTCAGATTTCATTATCACCCCACCACTGACTGATCAACACAGCACTCATCACTCTGTGTTTATCACATGCTGCTGTGCTGGCACATAGGTGTAAATATGCTGGCAATAATAGGCCTGTCTGCATAGAGATATGATACACTCCAGCACCCATGATGACACACGCAAACCCGCAGAGGGCAGTTGTCACTGTAGACCGGCTTCATATAATTCGCTTCCTCTTTGTGTGCTTCTGTGTGTACCTGCCATTTCATTAAGCAGATCTGACATGACTTTCAGCAAAGGTGCATGGACGTGTGTGTGACTAATAGTGCATTTTTCAGCCTAGCGTTAATTATGTTATTTCTGTCGCTCAGATGAAGCCACGTGTTACACTAATGACGAAACTTTTGATCTTGCATTTGCCATGAACAATTACTGAATTGTGTCTTTACATGTAAGTCGATGTAAAACGTTGGCTATTGTGGCTTATTGTTTTATTAAACACTGATTTACACGCCATCTTTAATGTTATCGTTCACCTTTTTCCATTTTTATCATTTTACCATTTACTGAACACATATTCAGGTCAAATTAAAAAGAACCTCATGAAGTTGCAATTCTTTATAAAGCTTCGCTGTGACTTCTTTCAGGAATCGGAATAGAACACTTGGCACCCAAACCTTTTTTGTGGAATTAACATGTGAGGGCGCAGAGAGCTGGAATCTTTGCATTGAAAGTAAACCTTCACAGCACACTTTATAGCTCACAAGCTCTCGGCTTTGAGATGAAAAGATGATTGTTGTCAGGTATGCGTGTATGTATGAATTGGGCTATGAAAGTACAAGTTGTAATCTAAAAATGTTGAGTACGTTTATTCTTGCACTCCTGCAGAAGACGGGCATGTGTGGAGGAAGTGCACAGATGCACAGCAGGAGGTTTTATGTCTGAAAATGCTTCTGTTTTTTTCAAACTTTGACATTCTTAAAACATTAACTTATGACTTAATGTATTAGCATTTTTGTGATTCTCACTTTGCTATTTGTTTAGTGATTAAAACTGTTTTTTCCCCCAAAATTGTATTTCTTAATTAAAGAACATAATAAAATAAAATGATTTTTCCTTAACATTAACGAATTACTTTACATTAACTTGTAAAGTATTATACATTAAATATAATAATTTGAAAAGATTTTTGTAGAAATCTAATATTGTTTTAATAAAATATTACTCGTATTACGCTTAACATGGTTTTACACTTTTTTTTTTTTTTTTTGCATTGTTTTAGAATTTATTTACATTTTTGATAACATGAAGAAGTCACTATAACAATAATTTTATAAAGTATAATAATTTAATATAATAACTTGGAAAGAATCTTGTGGGCTATATTCATCTTAATGTGGCTTTATACTTAATTCATTTTGTATTTTCAGTATTTTACAATAATTTACATTTTTCATAACATGAGCAAATTACTTTATTAATGATTTTATAAAGTATAATAATTCAATAAAATAATTTGAAAAGAATCTTGTAGAAATCTAATATTACTTTAATAAAATTTGGCTTTATACGTTTATACAATTTTTGTATCTTCTATAATTTACAATAATTTAATTATATGTTTTCCTAATATGAACTAATTAACCATGATTTTATAAAGTATAATAATATATGACTTAATGTATTATCATTCTTGTGATTACTGCTTTGCTATTTTTTATTTATTAAAACTTTTTTTCAGAAATTGTATTTCTGCTTATTATTATGAATAATTTTAAAATCAAATAAAATTATAAAATAAATTATTTATAAGAAGTAATTTAATAAGAAAGTAAATAATCAATTTAAATAAATACAATTAAAAATATTTTAATAAAGATCTCAGTAAATAAACAGAATAAAATGAAAAAAATAGTTTAATAAAAAAGAAAATATTTATACATAAGAGTATAATGTAATAATATAGAAGACTAAAAAATGCCATTTTAAGTTAATTACATACACTTACATTGCTTTTATTTATTATTATTATTATTATTATTAAAGTGCCCCATTTTTAAGGTTCCTAATATTTTTTTTCAGTAGTCTCCTAAAACAGTTTTACATGCATGCAAGGTCAAAAAACGCTTTTGGTTTCTCAAAATATGCATTTAATACACCATTTTCCAGCGATTCTCAAACGATTCATTCGAAGCAGTTGAAAGATTCAAAGGAGGGATTCTCTCTAAACCCCTCCTTTCCATGAGCCTACTCTGCTGTGATTGGTCAGATGGCCCAGTCTGTTGTGATTGGTCTATCGCTTATAGCAGGTGTCAGAAAAGATACACCCATTGCCATAGTTCCGTATTTTGAAAGCTTGATTAAAAAAAAAAAAATCTATCCTTTATGATACTTACAGGTTGAGATTCAGTGGAGCCAGCTGGTCCAGATAAACTGGGTACTTGCCATCTTTTAAGAGCATTTTGTAAATCCACGATTAGAGGAGCAGTTGTCAGTAAAATGACTTGTTTGAGGGTGGGTCAAGTTGTTCATGGCCGGCCAGTGTAGAACATAGATGCGAATTATGCAAATGTGTTACCCGGTGACGGATTTGAATTCAGAGTCGATTCTTTCTTTTGGGAGACAATTACTTTCAACTTTACAACTCTGCAGATCGTTTACATTCACATACGACTACATTACACACTGCATTAAAGGCAATATTGAAAATTGCATAATAGGGACACTTTAAAATAAAAAGCTTGATACTTTGATCTGGTGCACTGGGGAATGATGACAAAAATCACATGAAAGGCCCTTTATTCATATCCTTTAGCCTTCTGCAGACCTGTTAACAGTGCTTACAGATGCTGTACGACTACTCTGAGAGATCAGCGCACATTGAATTTGCCGGGTTATTTTATTCATAGCAACCTGATCTCCGGTGGGCCCCTGCACTCCAACACTTTGCCTATTCTAATCTGATCAGTCTTTACGAACACCCACATTCCAACAGCTCCATAATATTCTGACTATATGGAGAATCAACACACACACACAAACATCTGTAGTGTCTCACGACATATGCGGGGGTGTGTGGTCTAAAGAAGCGCAGGGGTTGACAGGTCCCAGGTGCCCAGGGTTGGGTCTACAAGCCCTAGAGAGTTGGAGAGTGGCACCTCTCCATGAGGTTCAGCTGTTCTTTCGCCATGCCTGAGGCCCAGTGAAGATCTCTTTGATGGGCACAGACAGACACCTGCGGGCCCTGCACCCACAGGACCTCTGGATGTCTGACTCATACACGGTGCCAAAATCACTCACCTGACACACCTCAGGCTGCCAGTGTTTGACAGTGAAGCGCACACAAATAAATAACAATATAAACACACACACACACAAGTTTATATAGATGGTGCTGTGTCTTTGCAATGCACGTGTTCCTTGGTTCTCATGTGAGAAATGTGGGTTCGAATTTGAATTCCTGCATTTTTCCCTCCTTTCAGCCAAAAGATTATTGTGTAAATATGTGACCCTGGACCACAAAACCAGTCTTAAGTAGCATGGGTATATTTGTAGCAATAGCCAACAATACATTGTATGGGTCAAAATTATTGGTTTTTCTTTTATGCCAAAAATCATTAGGATATTAAGTAAAGATCATGTTACATGGAAAAATGTAAAAAATAAAAAGACTTTTTATCAGTCTTATTATGAATATTTTTGTTATTTTAATAACATGTTTATTTTAGTGACATTTCTATTTATTATTTATTATGGATAATTTCTTATTTTATTTAAAATCTTATTTCTGTATTTTTCTGCTTTTTATTATTTTGGTAACACTTCACAATAAGGTTTATTAGTTAACATTAGTTAACTACATTAGTTAACATGAACTACGAATGAGCAATACTTTTACAGCATTTATTAATCTTAGTTAATGGTAATTAACTAATGCATTTACTAATGCATTACTGAAATCACAAGCTGTGTTTTTTAACATTTGTGCACTGTTAATAAATAGTGTAATAAAACTATTGTTCATTGATCATTCATTTGATCCAAGTGTACCCTTTTTTTGTCTTATTATATTATATAAAAATATATTTTTTTATTTTAATAAATTGCTTATTTTATATATATTTTAGCCTAATTTCAATAATTCATTTTAAATTCTTTACATAAATTTATATTTCAGTGTATTTTTATTATTTTTTTTTATTAAAAGTATTTTTTTTTCTTCTTTTTCTTCCACAATTTATTATGCAAACTTGAGAGACATGCATAAAGATGTACACGACACGTAGATAAGACGAACTTATGAAGTGTTGTATGAAAGCTTCATGTGTGTCCCGTCATTCCACACACTCAGCTGCCTCACTTTCACACCCACTAGATAAAAACACCCACATTCAGAGGTCAATCTCTCCGTCTAATGGCAAAATTGAGCATTATATAAAGGCCGGCGCTGGATACGAACCCCTCTATAGGAACGACGGATCAAAAGCTGAGCGCTGAAAGGCCGCGTGGATGAAAGCGGCCGCTTTGTCACCGCACACACTCGGTGGCTTCGGCAGCTTTTGTGCGGAGTGTGTGGGAGAGATAGAAGGCAGGAGATTGATTCAGACCTGTTGCCTTGCACCTATGCGAGGGCCATTGTGGGCACGGGAATGAGAGGCCTCCTCTGCTTAAGCGCTTTGATTGAAAGCGAAGGAGCTCCTGTCAGGTAGCTGAAAGCCTGTGACTGATCTCTCTGTTGGCTCAGGGCGTGGCCGGCTCTGATTGACAGACGCGTTTCTGTAACGGTCAGGCTTCTGTTTAATGTCTCAGGGGCCTGACGAAGTGAGACATTAACGCACGACTGACATTCCCTGCTGAACGCTCTATGGGCGGCATCTTTGTTTAGGTACAAGTCCTGTTCTAAGTGTGGCTTAGATGTGGGCGTCCTGTCTGGCTAATGTGTTATTGTGTTATGCATCAGTTTTGGCACTAGCTGTTACTAAAGGATACTCAGACCCACACACACCTCTCTTTTTTTCCTAATCACAGGTGAACAGTTGGGTTGAGTGTACACTAAGTGCCTCAGCCACCCGTGTCATCGTGGCAGTCCTGTTCTCCTCGTCTCCTCTCACGTCAGACCCTAATTAGTAAATAACTCATTAGCATGAGGTGATTAATCACTCACTGGAAGGGCCTGTGGGTGACAGGCAGCTGAAATGCTGTTTGCTTATGTGTGTGTGTGACTTTCGTTTCTCTTAAGAGCAGTGTTAAGGAGACGAGGGATGCGGGTTAATGAAAGAGCAAAGGGGGAGATGTGCTCTTATCTCAAGACAAGAATTTCTTCCAAAATATGTTGATTTTGTGTCATCATGAAGGTGTGTGCGTGTCTTGCATTTTCTCTCATCATTATATTACCGTGTCTCAAGGCTTCACACTAACACAAAGTTTACGTTTTTTGAACATCTTAATATAGGCAATATATGGACATGTGCTTCGGTGGTACCATAAAAAAAACTATGCAATTATCATAATACAAATAGTAATCATTCGGTCCCCTAAAATTTGTCAAAAAAATCCATGCTAGTAGATACCATTCATTTACTTAGCTTCAAAGACTCAGTGGCAATTCACACTACTCACATGCTATATATTTACAGTTTTCAGTATATTTATGATACTAATAGTGAATAAATGATTTTTGAGTGAGATAATGACAACGTCAAAGCATTTAATATTGTTAGATGCAAGTCTGTCTGCATTAAATGATATATAATATAATATAATATAATTAATATAATATTCACACTCAAGAATTAAAGATTACAATCTCTATTTTTATTAATATATATTATCTTATTACTAAAAATAGTGAATGAAATCTGTGAATTTTGAGATACAGGTCATTGTGTGATATGGGTATTTTTCTTTTTGCAATCCAAATATAAATAATAAATAATATTATATTATATTATATAATATTATAATATATTATATTATATTATTGCAGTGTCCTATTTTCTTTTCTTATTATTATTATTGTTATTATACATTTATCATCATGTGTTTTAAGCAAATTGTTATATTATATTATATTATATTATATTATCAATGTCCATTTTAAGAAATTTATTCATTTAATGTGAATAACGTAAGAATTAAATATTACATTCTCTATTTTTATTAATATATATTATGTTATTAGTAAAAATAGTGAATGAAATCTGTGAATTTTGAGATACAGGTCATTATGTGATATAGGTATTTTTGCAATCCAAATATAAATGATAAATATTGTATTATATCCATACATTATATTATATTATATTATATTATATTATCAATGTCCATTTTAAGAAATGTATTTATTTAATGTGAATAACTTTATTCACTCTCTATTTTTATTAATATATCATATGTTATTAGTAAAAATAGTGAATGAAATCTGTGAGTTTTGAGATACTGTAACTACACTATTTATAAAGTCATTGTGTGATATGGGCATTTTTGTTTTTGCAATCCAAATATAATTAGTAAATGTTATGCTGTAGCCATAAATATTATATGTTATGTTATATTATATTATATTATATTATAAACCCCAATCCCCCAACTTTTTTTTTAATTATTATTATTAAATTGTCACATTTATGGTCCATTTCATTGTCTCAAAAATGAAAAATATATCTGGAAACTTAATAGTCATGAACAAAGATGGGAGCTTTCAGACTGTACTTGCTGGGGGTCGTGCACCAGCTGAGAAACTGACATTGTTATGCAACAGATTGCAGCTTTTTTCCAGGTATTATAGACTTTCTTGGTTTTGATATTAACACACCATGGTGTTACTATCTCATACTGTACATCATGTGGTGTCACCCCAAAACTTTATTTTTAAAAGTATAACTATATGACCTGATTCAAACAGTCCTGGCTTTCCTTCGAACCCCAGAGCTCTTGTGAAACCAGAGCGAGTGCTCAGTGAGACGCCATTTTGAGTGACCCCATGTTCTCCACCTCTAGCTAGATCATATATTTTCCCCCACACATATTCTCTCTCACTCTCTTTCTTTCTTGTTGCTTTGCTTTCTTGTTCAGTCTCCATTTCTGAAAGCGTGTCTTGCTTTCTTGTGTAACCCCCACCTTTACTTCATCTCCCTAAAGATCAGTAAGCGTAAAGAAGAGTGCTATAACCTGTGTCCGTGAGACAAAGACAAAGGAAGTGAAGGAGAGAGATGGATTCAGAGAGACGGGGAAGAGCTGAAAGCTGCAGCCAAAGATAGTTGCATAGAGAAGTTGATTCCCCCTGTGACTGACTCTCTCTCCTTGTTAAGGATAGAAGCTTCATCCAGCTGCTCCATCCCTCTGGTCTCATATCATCTAGTCCTTCTGCTCCTGCTGAAGGATCCTCAATTACCGACTCATAATTCTGCCTCCTCTAATGTCACAGAAGGCCATCCATTAATCTATGTCTTAATCTGCAAGACGTCATCCACCTCGTTCCAGGCTTTATGAGCTATAGCCTGTTAGCATTTGCGAGTCATTCTGGATGGGGTTAAACCCAGAGCACACTCGATTTTTACCATCTGATTGTAAAAAACTCATTTTTTCAAGGAAAAATTGGCTTGTGCAAAGGTTTTCAAATGGAGGCCTGTAGACTCTCAGGGGATCTGTAAAAAAAAAATTGATAGAAAAGAAAAATCACAAAATTATCCTTTTTAGAGCTGTCAAAGGTGATGTGTTAACTTAAGATATTAATGAAATATGTTTAAGAGAATATTAAAACAATTTGCCAATTATTTAACCTGATTTTGTAGTCTTTACAATATCTCACATATTTTTTTTCTTCACACAGTATAAATTAGTTTTTATCACACTGTTTTTACATTATTAAAATATATAAGTAACTGTCTTTATATTTCAGAAAGAGGGTTCTTTATACACTGCCCTTCAAAAGTTTGGGATCCGTAAGATTTTTAATGTTTTTTTTAAAGAAGTCTTTTATGCTCATCAAGGCTGCGTTTATTTGATCAAAAATACAGAAAAAAACTGTAATATTGCAAAATGTTATTACAATATAAAATAATGTTTTCTATTTTAATCTACTTTAAAATATCATTTATTCCTGTGATCAAAGCTGAATTTTCATTGGCCATTACTCCAGTCTTCAGTGTCACATGATCCTTCAGAAATCATTCTAATATGCTGATTTATTATTAGAATTATCTAACAGTTGTGCTGGAACTGTGATACTTTTTTAAATTCTTTGATGAATAAAAAGATAAAAAAGAACAGCATTTATTCAAAATACAAATCTTTTTTAATAATATATAATAAGTCTTTGCTATCACTTTTAATCAATTTCACACATCCTTGCTGAATAAAAGTATTAATTTCTTTCCAAAAAAAGCAAGAATAAAAATGAACTGACCACAGACTGTTGAACAGTAGTGTATATTGTTAGAAAAGATTTCTATTTTAAATAAATGCTGTTCTTTTTACCTTTTTATTTATCAAACAATCCCAAAAAATAATAAATCCGCATGTTAGAATTATTTCTGAAGGATCATGTGACACTGAGTAATGATGCTGGAAACTCAGATTTGATCACAGAAATAAATTCTATTTTAATGTATATTAAAATATAAAAATGTTAATTTGCATTGTAATAATATTTCACATTATTGCTGTTTTTTCTGTATTTTTGATCAAATAAACACAGCCTTAATGAGCATAAAAATACTGTTTTTTTAAAAAAAAAAACAATAAAAATCGAACTGATTCCAAACTTTTGAACAGCAGTGTACGGTATATACCAGACAAAACATCTTGATTGGATTTCTGTGGTATTGTTTCAATTTCGCATGTAAACAAGGATGTCAGATTAGTCTAAAACACCCAGTTAACAATGCTATTTGTTAAGTGTTGGTTAAGTTGTATATCATGTAGCTTGAGGTGGTTTACTGTATGCAATGCTTTGACATCCGACTTACAATCTCAGTGGGGTCACAATACACAATCTGACAAGGAACAATCATAAAGGACACCAAAAATTACACAGTATGTCCGACTTCGGTGAACCAGAATGGCAGTTGAATAATTTCTGTCTGTCACTCCTCTGAAGTCACTTTTATCTGTATGTCACCGGTCAGTTGAGTTATTCGTCTGTCAGTCATTTTCCAGAGAGAAAGAAATGTTTGATTATGTGGAAACAAATAGAGCTGTAAAACTTATGTTTATGAAATCTGAAAACTGTGATTATGAAAGTCTGCGTATCTATCTTAATTCCGCTCACCAGCTGTTTGTCTGTATTGATATTTCTCACTAAAATGATGCTGTAGAGCAAAAGATGGTCTGCCTCCAGTCAAATGTACATATTGTTTTGACTCAGTGGCTGTGTCATTCTCGTAATTGTTCAAGACTGGTTTCCCGCTGCTGTGCGCACATGATTGGCCGACTCGCACTGTTGCCATGGCGATGCCGCCTTGAGTGACAGGCTTGGGGGCAGGTTTGGCAAATGACGAACTGGTTTCTCAATGACCTGCATAATAGTATAAAAGTGCCTGGCTAAACTGTCAGGAGAACATGACTCGTAATTCACATGAAATGTGACTGAGTGTTGATGTGTTTGTCTGATATGGTTGCTAAAAGCATAGATTACGTAGCAAAAAAACAACCAGCTGAAAAGTGGCTAAAACGCCAGACCAAGCTGGGAGACCAGCAAAGTAACCTAGTCTGGTTTAAAATATCTCTAGTAAGTTGTAGACATTAATTCTTTTTGTGCAATATGATGCTTTCTAAAAATCCATTCACAGAATACATAAATGCATTGACGCGCAAATGGGCAAGCAGATTTCTGTAATCTCTACATATCTACATATAGGGCAACAGCTACAATCATTCTTTCCGTCCTTGCTTATGAGTAGAGGCGACCCAGATGTCAAAAGTGCCTAGCGCAGCGTTTTGCAAGGTACATAGGTCTCTGAGCATCGGCCATCTATTTTCCCCAAGAATATTTTTCTTGGTTGATACTTTTTCTGTTTTTTTTCATTGCTGCTAGGCTCCCCAGGGGCTTCCCAGGAAAGGTTAACTAGTCTTTTCTTAAGCTTTCACCGGATGACAAATGGCTGTGTTCAACCCACGGGTCCCTTCGCTGCCCATCCCCGTACCTCCTTTAGCTCATTCACTTCCTCTCACCCTGGGCCGGAAGAAAGAGAGCGAGAGATGAATGGAGAGATGAAAGAACAATGAGATGGGTGTGATGTAAACGTTGTGTGATGGAACTCACAGAATCTACCCTTCATTGTCTGACCTTGCCCTGCTCTTTCTCCGCAGCCATAGATACTAGTCACTTCCAGTTCTGTTTTTAACTAAATCTAGTGCATGCGTGGAATCTCTCTCTGTGCTTTTATCACCACATGACCAGGGCTGGAGCAATTTGCTTGCGTGACTTTCACACCGTGTCGTCATGGAACGGGGCCACAAATTTATTACACGCTGTTATGACCCTGTCTAGGAGGATGCCGCTATGTACACTGGAATGCAGAAAAATCTTCACTTTTTAGTTTGCGACAGTGGAAGCTTAACTTCGGGGGTAAGCGAACAGCAAAACAGCAAACCAAAATAAACCTTCATAACAAACCATCTAATCACTCTGTTATGGCAGTCGAATAATGTCATGACAACACTGATTGGCTGATGGCACAACAAGAACTCACAGTCTCTTCTAACAATTATCCTGAGGTATGATGTTAGTGGCAGCAGACAGAGGGAAATGTAATGTACAATTCATGCTTAGTAAATCTACTATGAATCTGTAAATGTAATGACATATTTGACTTATTGTTTTAAAGGAGAATGTCCATTTTCAGAACAAAAATTTGCAGATAATTTACTACTTTTTAACCTCAAATGCTTGTCTTGTCTAGCTCTGCGATTCACATGCGTGGTCTGTGTAATCCGGGTCAATACAGTTAGGGTATGTCAAAAAACTCCCATCTCATTTTTATCCTCCAGCTCCAAAATCGTTGTTAAGTTAAGTTAAGCTTCCACATCGCAGAGCCTTGGCTCTCTCGACCCTTCTTCCTCGGCTGGGATTGTTTAGAGACCTTTGCAGCTGCATTTAAACTGCATTTTGAAAGTTCAAACTCACGGCCACGGCCATTCCTGAAATGTTTTCCTCAAGAAACATAATTACTTCTCTCAAGAAACATAACATCTTAGATGACAAGAGGGTGAGTAAATCTGTAAATGTTTATCTGTAAATTTTTGTTCTGGAAGTGGACTTCTCCATTACGTTGTCAGAATGCACATATATGTGTCATAATAGTCATTAACAGCCAGAAAGATATGAGATTCTTGAACATTTTGTCACAATATAATTTCATTGCATTAAAGTCACATAAATTTGTAAAATGAATTTTTATGTAATTTTTGTTGGGACTTCTTATAATATTTTTGTTGCATGAACTGAAACTGGGCAGAGGATTTGTTGTTTGCAGCAAACCCAAACAAAATTGTTTTTTTTGAGTTTTACAAAATTGTTATTTGTAACTTTTTTTAAATTAAGTTTTTTTAATGTGTTTTTGAGAAATATGCCACAAAAAATAACTATAATGATAACTGTATTGACATCCAAACAAGGGGATGAGAACGCTCTGTTTTTTATAAACGTGCTGCAATTTGTCGCCTGCAGCTTTAAATGATTAGTTGACTTCCAGAATAAAAATTTCCTAATAATTTACTCACCCCTATGTCATCCAGAATGTTCATGTCTTTTTTTCTTAAGTCGAAAAGAAATGAAGGTTTTTGAGGAAAAAACTCCAAGATTGTTCTCCATGTAGTGGACTTCAGTGGTGGCTAATGGGTTAAAGGTCCAAATTGCAGTTTCAAGACAACTTTAAAAGGCTCTACACGATCCCAGTCGATGAATAAGGGTCTTATGTGGTGAAGCAAATTGTCATTTTCTAAAAAAAATAAATAAAATCTAAATATTCTATACTTTTTAAACACAAATGCTCATCTTGCACTAGCTCGACTTCACACATTACATAGTCACGTTGGAAAGGTCACAAGTGACGTAGGTGGAAGTGTTTACAAAACAAACGTGCAAAGAAAGTCAAACACCCTTGACAAAAGAATGATGTTGGACCTTTCCAACGCGACTACGTAATGTGTGAGATTGGGCAAGTGCAAGATGAGCATTCGTAGTTAAAAAGAATATGAATTAGTATTTTTTATTAGAAAATGAACGCTAGATGAGACCCTTATTCCTCGGCTGGGATCGTTTAGAGGCCTTTGAAGCTGCATTGAAACTGCAGTTTAGACCTTCAACCCACTAGCTCCCATTGAAGTCCACTATATGGAGAAAAATCCTGGGATGTTTTCCTCAAAAACCTTTCTTTTAGACTAAAGAGAGACATGAACATCTTGGATTAAATAAGGGTGAGTAAATTCTAGAAGTTTTAACTAATCCTTTAAGTCAAATCTGAATGTTAAATCTATATAGTCTTTGTCACCAAAACTCATTTTCAACTTGCAGAACCACAATTGAAAGTTAAGCCGAAAAAGCACAATGTGGGTTAACTAGACAGTAGCGGTGATAGCAACAGGAAGTAAAGCACAGAGCATAGCTCCCCCTACAGGTTCAGTAATCCCTGTTATTCTCTTGTCTCGTGTGCTTGCCAATCACGGACAGGGATTAATTAAAGCTGATCCAGTCATTTGAAAGATGCAGAGACAGGAATTGAGAAAAGGAGCAAAACCAAATGAAAAGATTACTGGATGCTACTGAGTGTTGATTATAAGACATGTAATGAATGTAATCACAGGTCAGCAATACTTGCCAAAGCGCTTTCCGAAACAAGTTGCGTGTGTTGTAAGCATGTGTGTACATGTGCGTGAGTAAGCGCGTGCATCCACGTCTGTTGGAAATGATGAATGGGGCGGTCGATGGAGCCGTCAGGCTGAAGGTTGTGTGCGTGCGTTTGAGTGCAGCGTGCGTTCGGTATATTTAAGCTGAGAGGTGTAAGTGCTGTGCTCTTTTTCAGCTCAGCAAGTTGGAAGCCTTTAGGCTGAATAAGTTCCTTTAATACTGCAGGAAGGCTCTGTCTGCATTGATTACACAGCCTCAGACTGGACGCCAACAACGTCCGTATCTGCCGCTCCACACACCAGTCGCAGCGCCGCATCACAGCTCAGGGAAGACAGGTGCTATTCTACTGAGGTCAGGAGAAGTGATTATATGCAGAAAATCTTCCTATTTAAAGCCTCAATCTGTTTTTTTCTGGAAATTCAATAGTTTGCCATTGAATCATTTTACTCTGTGGGCCATTTAAAGAAATATTCTGCATTCAATACAAGTTAAGCTTAGTCAACAACATTTGTGGCACAATGCTAATTACAACTAGAAATATTTTCAACTCATTCCTTGTTGTCATGGCGAAAAAAGCACAAATCAAGGTTACGGCGAGGCCATTTTTTAAAAGCTGAAATGTAAAGCTTTATAATATCAAATTTATTTTCATTTTATGACGGTAATCCTCAAACAGGAGCCACTTGGTGTCCACAGAGTGATCTAAAATTATTTAAATTGAGCTATTTTTAAATGAACCAACTTAATTAAAATGTTGAAAAATAATAATAATAAAATAAATTAAAGATTTGTTTTCCTTCAACAACCATTTTTAATTTAAAACATAGTTATTGGAATTTCTTTAATTATAATAATGATAATAATAATTAATTTAATATATTGATGCTCTAGGTTTGTTAGTCTGAAAACAAGCAGTTTTTCTTCTATATATATATATATATATATATATATATATAATTTTTACATTTAAAAAAAAATTTTTTTTGGTTATCTACATTATGCCACAAGTGTTGGCAAATGAGCTTAACTTGTATTGAACCCGTTAAATGCATTTCCGCAGTTAATTTGTTACAGGCTTCATTTTTCACTTAACAGTGATTGCAATAGCACTAATGAAGAGTGGACACTGATAAAACACTGTTTGATAAGTCCTCCGTAATTACGAACACAATGTGAGGAGAGTCTGATATGGACTGAGCAGAAATGAATCCATCCAGCTGTCTGCACTTATAGCGGTGTGGCCTTCCAAAACGGCTCTCTTCATTAGAGCTCTCGCTATGGGTGGATGCATGTTTGTGTGTGGCCAGATTGCTTATTATATGTACAGAATCCAGTCCCTCCCTATGGTACTGTGAGCCCAGAGAAGGCGGGAGAGAGAGTCATTTGAGTAGATTGGCTCTTTGTCCAATCTAGAAGGGTCAAACGACTCTAAATATAGAGGCGTTGCAAATATAGCCGCTTCTGCTGGAGTATGTGTGTGTGTGGGTCGGTAACTCAGGGACAGGAAGCAGCTGAGATTGGGACCAGGATGCGTTGTAGCCGGGATGGATGACATCAGGGGGATTCTGATCTGTAGCCCTGCCCTCTGTTGGACAGAGCAGGCAGTACCATGGTCAGCTCCTTTCTGAATGCACAGTATTAGAGGCTGTTGCCGTACTCCCTTGCATAAGTGTAATTGTCTGTGGTCTGAACTTTTTAAAGTCAATATGGAATGAAAATTGAGGCTTTTTTTCTTTCTTAATGCAAGTTTGGAGACTTATTGTTATCATTTGTCTTCATAACCTTTCATCAAGATATAATTACTTCATCCACCTCTGAAACACTTTCCTTTTCAACTGACGTCGTCTATTGTATGACAACGAAGACAGTGGAAATCGCAGAATTTTCATTTTTGGGGGGCATTATTCCTTTAATAATCTTAGTCAGTAGTCAAAAGGTTTTTTTGGCATTGTTTTAGGCTGGTGTTATGTTGGAAATGCCAACATTTTACAATCTAACCAATATTTAATGCAGTGATTTAACTATTTATGCTGCAAAGCATTCATGGAAGTTCAAATAGTAAAGCATCGCACTAGCAAAGCCAAGATAATGGATTTGATTCCCAGGGAAATTAAGTCACTTTGGATAATTGTTTCAGTAAAGTGCATAAATGTAAATTTAAATAGATCACCCAGAAAAGAAAAGTCGAGTGAGTAAAAATTGACCAGACTTTCAATTTAATGTGACAAGGATAAAATTTGGATAAATGTTATACATTTTACAGCTATATGTGACCCTGGACTACAAAACCAGTCATAAGTAGCACAGGAATATTTGTAGCAATATGGGTCAAAATTATAATTTTTTCTTTTATGCTAAAAATCATTAGGATATTAAGTAAAGATCATGTTCCATGAAGAAATTTTGTTCATTTCCTACCTAATTTCCTAGTAGTATGCATTGCTATGAACTTAATTTGGACAACTTTAAAGGTGATTTTCTCAATATTTAGATTTTTTTTGCACCCTCAGATTCAAGATTTTCAAATAGTCGTATCTCGGGCCAGATATTGTCATATCCTAACAAACCATACATTAATGCAAAGCTTAGCTTTCAGATGATGTATAAATCGCAATTTTAAAAAATTGACCCTTATGACTGGTTCAGGGACACATATGGCAAATTTGAAGTGAAACTTTACCATTGGAAATCATCAAGATTCCTGACGATCCTTGAGCTTAAACCTCTACTTCTTGGTTAAAAGCCTCTTCAAAAGTTGAGTAGATAAGAATGTGTGTAGTCGCAAACTCTCATGCTAGTATGTAATGCCTGCTTTCATCTTTCGATGAATTCCTTAAGTTTTCTCGTCATCGCAATGAGTATTCTGTTAAATATTTCACAACTCAGTAAAATGTGAAGGTCGTTCTGTTCTCAAGTCTTTTTAAACGAAAGTGCATAGTATTCCCACGCAGCACTTTTGATTATTTATACATTACACTCCGTTGTTTGTACTGACAACCAATGCAAATAAAGAATAGTGGTTGTGTTCCATTGGGCGGTAATTTCAAGTGTGTGTCCTGTCAGAGGTGTGTGCGAGGCATAAGAAATCTTGTGTATTACAGCACTCCAGCTCAGCGCGTTTCAGTATCACATCGCGTTCTTCCGCTCCAGACCTCAAGCGGCTGCCGGATCTCCAATCTAATATTCACATATCCAGTGTTGTTTGCGTGAACGCATGGCGGTACAAGGTTATGTATTTTTAGCCACGCTTTTTAGTTCAGCGTGTTGTGTCAGCTTGTCAGCACCTTTGATGCTGAAAGCCCTCTTCTCCAAAGGGACCCTCTTGTGCATGTAAAGAAGTGCAAATCTGTCTGTCTGCGTGCGTTAAAGGACGAATACTGACCGTACTCTTGGTAACACGGCTTGACACGTTCACGTCTCGGCTAGACGAGGGAAACATGCGCGATCTGTCTCGTTTTCTCTCCTCCTCTTTCTTTGATGAACATGCTTTGTCACATTCCCCCATCCTCACCCCTCCTTTCTTTCTCTCGCTCTCTCTCTGTGCTCCCCCGCACTCTTGTTCTCTCCCGCACCTCTCTCTCTCTCTCTCCCGTGCTCCGCAGCGATGCTGTATAATTCTCAGAGCTCAGAGTCTGTGCGGAGCTCCAGTCATGTGCAGATGTAGGATGGAACAGCGCTTTGCATTCTTCTCTCCGCGCTCGCAGAGAGGTTGACAACAACTCAGTTTCTTTTCTCCGGCATTCGTTCCCTCATCCGTCTTTCTCCTCCGTACCTTAAGACCTTTCCCGTCGGTTTGTGGACTAGAGTGCCGTGCAACCGGGAAGGGGAAAGTGGCTGCGTGCCGTATGCGCGCGCGTGTGAAGTTGTGTGAGAGAGGGCGTGCGGAGACAGAGAGGGCACAACTGCTTCCCGTACGTGGCTTCTGAAGCCCCTCGCCCCTTCCTCCAGGAGAGAGAGACCGCCAGGGGACCGCGTCCGCCGGTTCGGAGAAGAGGAGAGGAGGAGATACGAGGGGAAGACTCACTGTAGGAGCGATGCATCACTCGGGCAACACCAGCAGCAGAGCTAAAGCCCTCTCTCAAGAGACCGGTAAGAGCTCTGCAGAACCGTGTGTGTGTATTTTGTGAGAGAGAGAGTGCTACTGAACTGTGAAAGAAACTACTTCAGACCCTGCTGGAAAAACCAGCACATGCTGTGTACTGGCTGGTGGCTGCTTAGCTAGCTAAAAACTTCCTTGGTCAACCAGCTTCTCCAAAAGGACCATGAAGGACCAAGTTTGCATGGATGTGCAGCTCCACCAGCACCAGGACCAGCAACCAAACCAGGCGACGTGAAAATTCAAGCTGGTCTTTTCAGCAGGGACGCTCAACGTAGGCTAAAAGAACGTCAGAGAACGTCAATCATTCTTCTTTGCGTGCCTCTAGCACACAGATAACAGGGTGTCCATTCATCTGAGAGCTCACGTTTCTTTTGTTTATGCCTTTCAGCCACTAACGTCATGTGTAAATGTTGGTTTGTAAGTCTCGGTAGACACGCTTGCCACTTAAGATTGATGTGGGCTGACGGTAGTTCGGATGAGTGACGTCTGGCTGAGGGTGGCGAATGGATGCGCCTCCGGTTGATACGTTTCCGCCCTCTCATTTAATTATTCATGCATGTGCGAGTTTCAATATTTACAAGCCTGCAGTTTAGCCTAATTTACCTCCCAGAGTAAACGGGCTAAATTGCCAAATTTGATCAAATTTGCATTTCGGCGGAAAAACAAAGTGAGCGCTTTGTTGAGGGAACATTGTTGCTGAGTAATTGAGGAATGTTTGGGTGGGGGTGATGCAATGTCTCCAGGGAATTGCGAAGTAAATTAGGAATTATGTCTGTTTTGACTGCATTTTAATGATTTTTAGGTTAAAGACCGACCACGTTCAGGGTGGGAATGCCTGAGGCAGGTTGTTTACAGCTGTCTAACTGAAGCTGGCATCTCATTTGTTAGTGCTAGTATCCATGAGTGAGATGTTTGGCGGAATACTGGTCTTGTGCTATTGGTCTGATTTAGTATTCCGGTGATCTCAAGTTCCCATGGTGACAGTTAAGAGGTGAAATATCATTAGTCGTTAACAGTGTGTGAAACCTTGATGTTTGTGACGTGTCCTCATACCTGACCAAACTATGTCGTTGTTATCTATTTAATAATTCATTTTGGATTTTGTGTGAAACAGAAAGAAATGAAATGCAAAAAATCTCCCACTCACAAGTTTTCTATTTTTCTTTGTTACATACACAAACGTTCATATGTGCGAAAGCTCACTTGCCTTTGATATACATTCGTTTCTGCACCATATGCGCCTTAGAGATTCGCATAAACAGATCTGACTGGAGAGGTGAAGAATAGTGCGAGAAAGAGAATGAAAAGGGTGAAAAGATAATAATAGCAGACCTGGTGATAGATACAATTTAATTTAACCCAGTGCACGCGCTTGAGTGTAAATGTGTGTTTTGTTATATACACGATCAGTGTAGTTACAAAGCGCTGGGTGGTCTCTGATCAAGACCCCTAAATCACTTCTAGGCCAGGCTGAACTGATAACGGCGCATTTTGAGGATTTTCAGTCCAGCGGCACACACATTCACAGCTGACCTCAGCAAAACACACACACAACACCTCACACACTGCAAGCTGATGTAGAATTAAAGACAGAATCTCGGCTTTGGAGTGGATTAAGCGTTCCCTCGCTTTCCGTCTCTTTCCATCTCTTTTTTCCTGCAGTGAGCTAGTTTAATAGGCACTGGGTCTGTTGTAGAGCCATATGCCTGATGACAGCTCTTTTGATTGCGCAAAACTAACTGTGAGAGTGATAGAGCGATCAAAAGATGGAGAAACTTAATTGGCTCTGTTTACCTCGCTGAGTTGGGGCCTGTTTGTGGCGATGAGGATGCCGTCCATCAGGAATAGAGAGAGAGGGAGATTTTAATTGAAAATATGGATTCTATTAACCCTGCTGCCCAGGGCTCTCATTAGCATCTCATTAGTACGGAGGAAAGGTAAGGAACAAATTCTATTATTGTTGCAATAGGTGGCGATTTTTCATTTACAAGGTCCAGAGTGTAAATGCACCCGCTTGCTCCGTCACAAACGCCTAGAAACTCTCTATGGAGAGGCAAGCCACAACATGTCAGAAAATAAACATGCGATATGTGTAATATCACGTCTAACTTATGTAAATATGCATACCTACAACTGATGTGCGTGTGTGCGCATCAGAACAGTTTCCACTGTCATTTCTGGTCATTTTTTTAGCCTGAGGCCATGCACGCATGCAGGGCATGCTGGAAGGCTTGTGAAGAGGAGAAAAGAGAACAGGAAGACAGCATACAAGACTCCTGCAGTCGGCTGCACGGCTGGCGGTCGACAGACCTCCCTGTTCATGTGAGCCTCTAAAAAGCTTCCCCCCCCTCAACGGAATTCTAGAGCAAAAATATATCCCGTCATTTTCCCTCCTCTGGTTTCCAGCTCCGTTTGACATCCTCCCCTGATCCCCCTCTCTCTCTCCACTCTCTGTTACTCAGACACCATCCCCTCCTGCTGGAGACTTGAGGTACTGCATGCAGGCACGAGCAGCGCAGGTGGGCGAGACACAGTGCGTTTAACCCCAGAGCACAGCATCAGCACTTCCCGGGCTTTTGTGTTGCCACAGATGTGTGAAAATCGAGACGCTCTTTAGTGTTTGTTCCGCTCTGCTCTTTGTATTGTGCTTGTCACGTGTCACAGTAGCAGCAAATCGTCAGCCAACACATGTGGTTCATGAATCAGATCTAATCTACATATGCTGCTTGTAAACATTCTTTCATAGTGTTTGTGTGATGCTGAATGTTTGACATTGAGGCAGAGGGTGTGTGTTGGTGTGTGTAGGGGGCTTGGGGTGAGTCAGGTTTATTGGTGAGGTTGACTAATTTGTTAGATGCTTTTTATAGATTTCAAGTTTTAGATTTAAGGGTTAAATTAGAAGAAACGTTTTTGCTAAGAGGATTTTAGCAAGATATCAGTGTGCTGTGCAGTCAAAAGTTGTTCTTAAAGGGACAGTTTACCTAAAAATGAATTTTTTAAAATTAAGTACTCACCCTCATATCATTCCAAACCCGTAAGACCTTTGTTCATCTTTGGAGCACAAATTAGGATATTTTTGATGATATCCAAGAGCTTTTCTGACCCTGCATAGACCGCAAAGTTCAAGGCTCAGAAACATCATTAAAATAGTCCATATTTTATGAAGCTACAAAAATAATTTTTGTGTGCAAAGAAAACAAAAATAGCTTTATTGAACAGTTTCGTCAGTCGACACACGTTCATGAGAGTACTACGACATGCATGTTCTCACGATTATATATTGTCTGTATAACTTTATTGTTTGATGACTGCGATACATATTTTTTGAGCAGAAAAAATGAAAATGAATAAATATGATAAATTATACTGTATGTAGTTATATTCTGTCCCTGTGACAAAGAGATAATTCTACCTTTCTGAAGTTTGGGGTCAGTAAGCTTTTCCGTTAGTATAATGATAAACAAAATTAGGGCTGAGTGATTAATCGCAATTAATCGCATACAAAATAAAAGTTTGAGTTTGCCTAATATATGTGTGTACTGTGTGTAATTATTATGTATATATAAATACACACAAATTAATCCATATATATATATAAGAAATCTGTTATTTATGTAAAAAAAATTATTTCCATATATTATAAATTATATACAAATTATAATAAATACATATACTCATAAATATTTCTTTGATATATACATGAATTTGTAGGTATTTATATATACATAATAACTACACACAGTACACACACATAAAACTCAAAATTTTATTTTGTATGCGATTAATTACAATTAATTGTTTGACAGCCCTCTTTTTTTTTTTTTTAAATAAATGCAGTTCTTTTAAAATATAATTAGATATGTATCCTGTTTACATTTCCACAGAAAATATTAATCTGTTTTTATCACTGATAATATTAAGTAATGTTTATTTGCTGATAAATCTGAAAGATTTGTGAACCTGAAGACTACAGTAATGGCTGCAGAAAATTCTGCTTTGCATCACAGGCATACATGACATTTTAAAATATATTAAATAAAAAAAAACAGTTCTTTCAAATTATAATAACATTTCACTGTTTGTACTGTATTTTTAGTCAAATAATTGCAGCCTTAGTGAACAGAGCAACAAAGTTCAAGAATATTGAACAATCTTTGACCCCAAACTTTTGAACGGTTGTCTATTTTGCTGTTAGTAACTCTTTTTATTAGTTTTTTTTTTTTGTCAAGTGCATACTACTAACACTTGCATTTCTAACATTAATATTAAGTATGGTCGAAAAAACTATTGAGACACCTGTTCCATTCAGTTGCGCTCTGTCCAGCTGTTTTTAGACACTTGAACACTAGTCTTTTGTGAACGACTTTAAATCAGCATAATTATACAAGGCTTTCTTAAGGTCATCACATCATTTATACAACCTGCCTACTAGTGGTTTATGAAAAATGTCGTTTTGCACATCCCTAATGGGGGCAGCGTGATAAAGTCCCCGTGGGCTTGCATACAGAGCTCTTGAAGAGGATGTGTGTGCGTGTGTGTCATGGATGCGCTATTAAGCATGTGTGTGAGCAGATGGTTGTAAATCTCTGTGTGATGTGGGTGCTGCTTGATTTCCATCTCAGCAACACTGAGCCCACACGTCTTCTCTCATTTTCTCATTCATTCCCTCTGTGTTTCTCGCCCGCTCCGTCTCTTTCTCATCTCGGCCTCTTTCTCGATCAACTGACGGTTGTAAACTCAGTGATTGACCTTTACGCTGACAGTATTTACAACTTAATCACATCCTCTGTAGCCGGTTCTCCCTCGGCTCCTCCATGGCACATGCTGTTTTTGCAGCCTCACTCCTTCACTCTGTCACCTCTTCACACATTTACTCATTTTTCAACACTTTCTATTAACTTCCGCTGCTCTTCCATTTGGTTTGAGGCAGAGCGGAGTTGTTTTAGCGAGGGGGTGACTGATATACTTGGGTTCCTAACACTTTTGGGCCGATCTGTGAGGACGGCATGTCCTCAATCACTCTTGAAAGCATTTTTTTTTTTTTTTTTTTTTTTTTAGATTATGCATTTTGCCTCTTTGCACCTCTCTAGCGCTCTGTCCTTCACAATGAAGGTCATTGGGAGATTGAATCCAGCCTCCCGTGTCTCTATGGAGCTGTCTGGGTGGATGGAGGACAAGCGGTGTTGTAAATCAGGCGTCCCAACCTCCCTGCATCGGCAGCAGAAAGGGAGAATACAGATATGCAGCTAAGCTGCTAATGCTTTGGCAATACCAATGCACAATTACTTATCATGCCAATAAAGCACATTAAACTGAAACTGAGAACGAGAGGGAGGGGGGAGAATGTGATTTGGTGTGTGCATTTCTTCTCGTCTCTTCTCTTCTTGTACTTTCTCTTCTTGTCTCTTGTCCCATTTCCTGTTTCATCTCATCTCGTTTTCGTAACTTTCTTTTTCAACTTACCTTTTTCATCTCAGTTTGCCATTGTCTCATATCTTCTCTTGTCCATTTTCTCTTCCTGTATCATCTCACCAAAAACGGAAACAGCGGCGTTTTGGGGACTGAAAATGCAAGATTTTGCAAAGTGCATGTTTTTGGAAAATGCCACCGTTATTGTTTCCGTGTAAACACTCAAAGGGGAATCATTGAAAACTTTAATATCATGTGCGTGCATAGTACGTATTAGGTATGTAGACATACAGTACGTGTCAATTTTACTTCCCTACAGGTACTGTTTACTAACAAGCTGACAGCGCCAACTACTGGCCTGGCATAAATAATACAGCGTTTTTGGAAGTTTACACGGATATGTGTAAACGTGAATCATTTTAAAAATGTTGTTGTGTATACATGAAACTTTTTAAAAACGCAAGGGAAAAACATTTTTGGTCTTGACTACATCGTTGTCATGTAAACGTAGCCTCAGAACATGTCTCTTCTCTTTTTTCATTTTGTCTCATCTTGGTTTGTCTCATTTAGTATATCTTGTCTTTTTCTTGTCTCATTTTGACTCATCCAGCCTCTTTTCTCATTTTGTCTTGTCTAACCTCTTCTTTCCTTGACTTATTTTAACTTGTCTCATCTCTTCTTTCTCTAGACTTGTCTTTTCTGTTTTTCTGCCACTTTCTATTGTCTTCTTTTCTGTCGGTTTTGTCTTGTCTTGCTTGCTCAATTTGTCTTATGTTGTTACTACTCGTCTTGAAACGAGCTGACATTTTTCTTCTCTTTTTTTGATTTTTGTCTCATCTTGGTATGTCTCGTTTTGTCTCTTCTCTTGTCTCATTTTACCTTATATTTTTTCTTGTCTCATTTTGACTCATCTGGCATCTGTCTTGTCTAACCTTATCTTCCTTGACTCATTTTAATTTGTCCCATCTTTTCTTTCTTAAGACGTTTTCTTTCTTTTTCTGTTCCGTTGTCTTCTTTTCTGTCTTCTCCTGTCGGTTTGGTATTGTCTTGCTTGCTCAATTTTGTCTCTGTTTACTCCTTGTTTTGAAACATGCTGACATGTTTCTTTGATTTTGTGTTTTGTTTGTTTGTTTGTTTTTATTTATTTTTTTTTTTTCATTTTTGTCTCATCTTGGTTTGTGTCATATTGTTTCTTCTCTTGTCTCATTTTACCTTGTATATTTTTCTTGTCTCATTTTGACTCTACTGGTCTCCGCTTTTCTCATTTTGTCTTGACACTCCTTAAATTTCTTTGACCCATTTCAGTTTCTTGTCTCTTTTCTTATTTCGTTTTGCCTTGTTTTTGTTGTTGTTTTTGTGTCATCTGTCCTCTTTTCTCATTTTGTCTTGTCTAACCTTTTCTTTCCTTGTCTCATTTCAATTTGTCTCATCTCTTCTTTCTCTAGACTTGTCTTTTCTGTTCTCTGAAAAGCCACATTTTATTGTCTTCTTTTCTGTCTTCTCCTGTCGATTTGGTCTTGTCTTGCTGGCTCAGTTTTGTCTCATGTTGTTACTCCTTGTCTTGAAAAGTGCTGACTTTTTTCATTCGTGTCTCATCTTGGTTTGTGTCATATTGTCTCTTCTCTTGTCTCATTTTACCTTGTATATTTTTCTTGTCTCATTTTGACTGTTCTCCGCTTTTCTCATTTTGTCTTGACACTCCTTAAATTTCTTTGACCCATTTCAGTTTGTCTTGTCTCTTTTTTCTCTGTTTTTCTCTTCGCCTTGTGTTATCATGAACTAGATGAAAAGAAATCAAGAGCATGTGACAAAGGAAAGAGAGTCTTCAGTTTTAAGTAAACTGTTATATGGCAAATCTGTTTAGAGACTGTCAACACACACACATTATGTACTTCAATAGTCACAATAACAATATGTGTGATTAGTCTCTAACACTTGAATATTAAAGGGCTGAAAATGCCATATGAAACGCGCCCTCTGCCCACATAATGGCACATTGTAAATGTGCAGTTGATTCATATGTGGAATTCACAGTCAAGTGAGGTGACGCGACAGTTGAATAATTAGCTCAGTTAAACTCAACCGCCTAATATCCCTTTGTGACACACAGTAGACACGGCCAACTGCTGTAAACAGCATTTGTTCTCCTGTAATCAGGTGGTGTAACAGCCAGATGAATGAGGGAAAAATTAGCATGGTGAGGCCTCGGAGAGACAATCTCGAGATTTGAGTGTTTAAACCCATCATTGGTTCACCTGTCATCTCCTCCATGTGTGCGGCACTTTCACAGCTGTGCAGAAAAGAAAGGGAAATGTTGTGTGTGAGAGTGTCTATGTTTGGAGTGAGTGATATGATCTATCCTATCACATATATATATATATATATATATAATTTTAATTTAGAATCATATTAGGGGCGTTTCCTCCGAGGAGGCAATGAAGGCAGTGTCTAAAGTAAAAAATAAAATATAACATTAAAAAGTGTAGAAATCACTATTGTTTCTAAAAAAAAAACAAACAAAAACATTGTCCAACAGCGACATGAGTAGTTAAAGTTACGGCAGGAGTATGCGTCTTTCTTGCCTCCCCTGAGACCATTAAGTTTAAATAGACCACCTAAAGCATGCGGTGGGTTTGGTTGGGGATAATTGAGAATGAATGTGGGAAAGTCACGTGAGGGATTCAATGCCTCCATCGCAATATGATTGGATATGACTGATTATGTTTGTCTGTGATTGGCTCATGTGATAAATCCCACCTCTTATGTTAGTGCATTCACGAATCAGGCTGAATGATCAATATAATGGTTTAGATATAACCACTTTGTTACATCAAAATAAGACTGAAAATGGGCTGAAAACATGATCTGTGAGAGTTTTTAGTGAGTAATCAGCTTGGTGAAATTTACAGTAAATCTCAGTGTCTGTGACCAATATTTACCAAGCTTTGATGACTGATGATCAGAAAAATTCAAAAATAGTTCAAAGTTAACTGTTATAAAGAATAGTTGAATATAAGTTCACAAGTAAAATATATTAAATTGTTACAGCCTTAAGTTATTATTTTGGAATAAATGTTAAATGTTTAAAAACACTAACCTGACTTTAAGTAGAATATTGATTACTGAACATTGTTAATGTCATTTTTTTTTTTTGAGCACTGTTGAGCCGATTTTTAAACATCGCTGATTGAGCGGGAAACGGACGTTTTTAAAATTTCAGAACCGAAAGTACCTACGTACCAACCCTAAGTGTAAGCATTGAATATTTAACCAATAAAATGTGACTGGAACCTAAATTTACATTTTATTAAAAGAGCCTCCTCATTTTAGAACACTGCACACCACTGAATTATATATATATAATAGTCAACAATGCTAAAGCAGATTCAAATGATGTAACGCTTGAGTTAATCTAAAAGATTTTACAGTAAAACAAAAACTATAAAACAGAAGTCTTTGGTATTGATAACTTGGTATTGTAAAATACATAAAATGGAATTTTAGTTTGGCAAGTTGAAATATCACTAAATTATCTACTTCAATATATCTACTGCAATATTAACAGTATAGCAAAACCTTTACCTATTGACACATTCGTAGTGTCACGTGGTATAAACCGCCATAACGCCCAGCCCTAGTGTGTGTTTATTTGATTAGGCATGTCGATATTAGTGTGCTATGAGTGTGTGTGTTTAAGTATGTGTGTTTAGTGGGCCTGGCCTGTTGCTATGGATGGATGGAGGTATTCATTTTCTCTGCAGTAATTTGGCTGCTGATTGTGTGCGTGTGTGTGTGTTTGACTGTCTGGCAAGCTGGCCAGTTTCACGCATCACTTCCCTGGCTGCTCGCTCGAGCGCTGCTGCCGCATGTGAACCAGCTACGCGTCTCACAAACCAGCATTTCTACACCTTCCCGTGTCCCATGGACCCTCTGTCTCCTTCACCTAATCTCTCTCCTCCTGTCCCCCGTGCTGTTGCAGGTGATGTAATCTGGGTGGTGCGATTGCTCATTGTCATATATTAAACTCTCATTGTGTTCCAGATATATCGAGTCTCTCGGGGCCGCGAGACTCAGTAGCACAGCGGTCCCCTGGTGCCAAGAGGAACGAAGCCCCCTGGCCAACACTCATTAAGCTTTTTGTGTGGCTATTCAGGTAGCTAGCCCTGTCACGTCTGCGTAAGGAAAGCCTCTTGGCGCCCGTGACGCCATGTGACAGCTTGGCTGTCAGTGCACATCGACCTAAAGATCGCTCTCCACAATGAGAGCGAGAACTTCGGTTAGAGCCAGCTGTCAGCGCCAAGCTCACCTGAAGCTAAACTCGAGAAGACACACCTGAACGCAAGCTCAGGTGAAAATGACACTCAGCCGAAGCCGTTCCCACCCTGTCTTCGGGAGGCGCAGGAGGGGGTTAGCCGCTAACGCTTGTTTGCCCTCCGCTTCCCGAGATCGACATCCTTATGCGGCTTTGATGCGTGCACGATTCGGTTTGACTGTCAGAGAGATTGAGCGGCTTGCGAGAAAGGTTACGCGGATGAGAAGGGATGTGCGAATGAGCGGCGAATTCGGGAAATAGATTTTAGGCCGTTTGTCATAAAAGAGATTGACATGAGAGACAGTTTATGCCTCAGAGTCTTTCGCCCCTGTGTATACATGTGTTTGAGGCACGCGAACATCCGCACGCGCATGTGTGTGTGTTTGTTTTCGGGAAACAGATGCCTGAGAAAGGAGATCTGTGTAAAATTGTGTATTGAGCTATTATCTGAGCAGACGCTAATGATGGGGAGAGGGGCGACGGCAATGTGACCTTGCCTTGGGGACGATAACAGCATGAAATCCAGCCTCCTGCATCTGTGTGTGTGTTTGGCTCTGAGGAACGGCAGTCAGTTAAATGGGCAAAGAGGCTTGGAGACGAGAGGGCAGTGTGGCATTTTCATCCATCATTCTTGATCACCCAGTGACGCCACCTCTCAACACTGAGCGCATCTGTCATTTCGCTCGCACGCGCGTACATGCGCTCGCTCAGATGCGTTCGCTGGAGATTTTCTTGCGTGTAGCTGCTGTGTGTCATTCATTTCAATAATAAGGATGGCCTGCATATATTTAAAGTGAAGAACTAACCAAAAGTAAATATCCATTTAAAAATATTTTCAAATCTATAGATTATATATACATACATATACAGAAGCCTGTTTCTGATTTTGTTTTTCTGCCTTATTTTGAGCAAGTGTGCATTAAATTTGTCAAAATAAACAATTTATAATGTTACAAATTTTAAGAATATCATTTTTTTTATTTATAATTCTATATATATATATATAATTATAAATTAATAAAAATAAAATAAATAAATAAATAAAATAAAATAAAAAATATACAATTTTTAATTCAGCTAATATTTTTCATTTTAATTTAGTTATCTTGATGTACTAAAATAACTAAAACTGAATTAAAAACTACATAGACATATAATAATAATAAAAAAATGACTAAAATGACAAAAAGTTGAACTAATATAAAAATGAAAACAGAAAAAAGTAATATGTCAGTAATAAAAACAAAAAGAAACTAATAAAATGACAAAAACAGTTCAAAGTTTAACTAATAGAAAAAATAGTATGTCGATTAAAAAAAAACACTAAAATGACAAAAACTAAAATTACTACAGGTTGAACTAATATAAAAATGAAAATAAAAAAATAGTATGTCAATGATAAAAACAAAACAAAAAACAACAAATTTACTACGATGAACTAATATAAAAATGTCAATGATAGTGAAAAAAACTATTAAAATTAAAAAAAAAATGAACATCAAGAACAAATTTAAATTGAAAACAGAAAAAATAAAAATAAAATAGTATGTCAATAAAAACAAAACAAAACAAAAAAAACCCTACTAAAATGACAAAAAACACCAAATTTACTACATGATGAACTAATATAAAAAAGTTGATGATAGTGGACAAAAAACTATTAAAATTACAAACAACAAATTCACTACATGATAAATTAATATAAAAATGAAAACAAAAAATAAAGTAGTATGTTGATGATAGTGGACAAAAAACTATTAAAATGACAAAAACACACATTTACTACAAGTTGAACTAATATTAAAATAACTGAAAAAAAAGAATATATATATATATATATATAACAAGTTTAACTAATATAAAAATAAAAAAAGTAGTGTCAATTCTAAAAACAAAACAAAAAAAAAACTAATGCGTTTACATGCATTTGTTCTCATTCAGCATGTGGTTTGCACAAAGGTAACGTAGGGCTGCTCTTGGCCTTGTGCCGTCTGAAGCAGCGTGCTATTAACATTCGTTGCGCTGACTCCAGATTGGTATTGATCTGCCATCCGTTCCATTCATTGCCAATTCTCTCAGCAGCACACACCAATACACCTGCCTCTGCAAACATCCACACACGTACTGGCACACTGTATTAACAGGTGTGTCCGTAGATTCATTCACACTCTAAGCCCCCCATTCGTATGCCTCCGTCGCATTCAATAAACACCATCCCGCTATAGGAACTCGCTGGTTACGAGAGCTTTGTTTTCAGAGTGATGTTTCCTGTGGATCTCAGATACGCTCTCTCGCCACCTTACTCTCTTAAACCTGGCAGGTGTGGGCACAGATGGTGCACGGGCTTATCGAATATCAACACAAAAAAAAAGGAAGAAAATCCTTTAAGTGCTGCTGTGGGGGAAGGGGACAATTTCTTTTCTGCGCTCTGTCCTCCCGGGAGCCCGTGTGTGGCGCTTGTGTCCCAATCCTGAGTTTGGAGTTTGTCAATGGCAGGGCTTTGAATTTCAAACAGATCAATGGGTAGAAGCAGAGGCCTGAGTTTCTCTGGAAGAAAGTCCACATCCCTCCTCTCTTCCTCTGCTATTGTGACGGCTCAACACCCCGCTGTCCACATTACGGCCTGTGCACACACCATCTACTCAAGTTCTGCCACATCCACGCAGTCACTGTGTGTGTTACGGCGGCCTCGCTGTGTGCCGCCCCGCTGGTAAGTGCTGTCAAAGCTAGAGGAAGTGCAGTCCAGCTCGCTGAGACATAGATTTGGGCAGAGCTGCTTCCCACTGCCTCCATGCAGGAGTGCGGCTCTCCGGCTTTGATTTGGAGCGGATGTGATGGCTGATCTCAGACCTGTGTGTGCACAGTTGCTTGACACAATGCAACAGCATCTGCTTTTGAACCAGAGCTGTGGAATAGCAAACTCTAAAGCCAGCATGAAAGTAAAATGGATTTACTTAGTTACTTGTTTACTTACTTACTTAGCAAAATAGCCTGTAAGCATTGTTTTGGGTCACTCACTGGTATTTTACAGTTAAATGACTTTATGCATTTTAGTCTTTGGACTGGCTAGTGAAACATATTGCATACATTTCCTAAAAGAAGTTATTAAAGTATGTAGTTTATTCTTGATTACATTTGCAACCGGTGGGAAACCTATTGCTCAGACACTCAATAAGACTTAAATTAATTCATATTTATTAATATTTTATTTCTGGCAGACAAATGCTTGAGGAAAAAAATTTTTTCATTTAATGTAACAATACTTCTTTTAGCATTTCTATAACTTAATTAGTGTTTTCCTATTGGTCTCAACTGTGACCACTCACATGTACACAAGCAAGATTATTATTCATTAATTAGGGGTTCAAGCACATAGTGCTGAAACCCTATTGTAATTGTTAGAATGGTCACGGATCAGCGATCTCCATGTAAAACTGATCTTGCAGACCAAACCGTAAGTCATAGAGACTTGAAATCGCTCATAACTCCTAAATCATCAGTTGCAGGTGCAAATGTCTTATGTCGTTGGAATCCTTGGCTCACACTGGACAAAAAGCATGCCTCAGATTCGATCGTGAGCAATTTTTTTCTCTGAAGAGCGAATATCAGTAATTATTAAAAAAAAGTCTTTCAACTTACCATTGCAAAGGGATGCCAAAACATTTGAAAGGAGCAGGGCCACTTTTAGTATAAGGCCTATAACTCCTGAACGGAATATCTTCGTCAAACTCAGAACACTTATGTAAGAGGTCAATCTGAGGTTGCCGGACAAAAGTCGCAGAGCTTGGCCACTTTTTGTTGGCTCAATAAGAGGGAAAAAACATAAAATGCCTATACATACGCAATTATTTGTCCTATCAACATTAAAATGGCTGCGCACGGTCTAGGTCCAAAGTGCCACAAGTGTCTATAAGGACATTTGAGCAACTGTTAGACATGGTTTACGGAGGCTGATCGGAACGAAACTTGTTGGGCCTGTTTGACTCACGGCTCCAAAGGTCTGTGAGAAATTTGAAAGAAATCGACCACTGGGGGCGATATTGCTTTTTTCAAGGGCGTAAACAATTGTACTTTGTGTGTTTTTTTTCCCACACATACACGTGATATTCATATCATATGACAGAACTCAACTTTGCCACTAGAACCACTGCTGTCATTTAAATCGTTTTGATTGAGAAGATGTAAAAACCTACTTTTGCGTACTAGTCCTAGGTTTTTTGGAAAAAAAAAAAACAAAAAAAAAAACGCTAGTACAACACAGTACAATTTTCTGGACTCTCTAGGTCAATAATTATCTAAAAAAAATTAGAAATTTACTCTTTGAGAAGCTATAATGGGGTCGTTTAGAAAAGGGGCCTGTCCGAATTTTCTGCACCCTAAAGGAAAACTCAAAACTTCACGAAAGCTGGTGAGCACATGCAACAGGTGATTCTAAACAAGCATGCAAAGTTTTAAAGAAATCAGACCACAGCTGGCACTGTAACAGTCATAAACATTACAAAACATCTATGGTAAATTACTGATATTTGAAAAAAATATATATATATATATATATATATATATTTATTTTTATTATTATTATATTATTATTATTATTTACCGTTATGATTATGTGCAACAGCAAAATTACATTTAGGCTGCCATTGATAAGACAAACGCTCTGTTTATCATCCAATTAATTCCTGATGGTTACAATTCCACCATCACTGCATATTGCATTGTGGAAGAAAAATTGTTTGTAAATGCTCTTTTATGTTGACTTTAGACAGAAATCTTGAGAGCTTGTGTTTTCCATTCAGAGAGATCAGAGAGGTTATTGTTATGGAATGGTAATGAGGAAAGCCGTCAGCACTCGTGCTCTATATTACACAGGATATCAAACTGTCAGACAGAATCCATTTGATACGAGTGTCTGGAATTGTACAGATCATACGTGTCCCTGTAATACCATGAATTCGGTTCATGACCTGCATTTCTACTGGGTTATTTCCATGCAGAATTGTTTGTGTGCTAGTATTTTATGTGTATGTGCGCGTCTATATGTGTAGTCTTACAGACCGTCTGCTTTGCACATGGTAGACGTGTGTTATCAACCTTGGTGCAAGCATATCACTATCATTTGCATATCCTTCTCCCCTCTGTCTCTCTCTCTATCGCTCACTCTCTCTCTCTCACACACACACACACTTGGTGAGGACGTGGGCAGGAGGATTAAGAGTGTAATGCTGTCTAATCCTGCAGGTAGACTCCACGACTTCTCTCGATCACCTCTCCTCCAGCAGGAACGAGGGGTCAGAGAGAAATGGCCCACTTTTGCTTTAATGACAGCAGAGATGCACGTAAAACCTGATGTTCATGTTTGCCAGCATGATTTGAGACTGATCCAAAGAGCATCTTGAGCTTGAGTGGAAGCAATAAGATTCACTTGATCAATGTCACAAACTTGCTAATTTGATTAGTGACCTAGAAATAGTACAGACTCTTAAATAACACAGTTTTTGTACTGCAAAGGCAGCACAAAAGTGGTAAAACTCTTCTTTTTAATATATAGTATATGTAAAGTTTTTCAAGGCAAGATAGCAAGACAATTTTAACCTATTAAGTAGAGGATGGTCTTTGGTAGTGTTGGCAAGTCCGCAGTTTTCCCGTGGAAGTGGACTACTTTTGTTGCTGTGGCTTGTTTTTCATGTTCTTGAGGTTGAAGCGACCCCAATAATGTAATATTTAGCCCCTGGAATGCTAATTGTACCAGCGGTACCCCACCAAAAAACGTGTATTTTACCCCCCAGAATGCGGGGGACCCCTTCAAAATGCTATTGTGTTACTTTTGAGCTAGTTTTGAGTAGCAACTGGGTGAGTATGTTGTGAAAACCTGGCAACCCTGGTCTTTATATCTATATATTTATATATTTACATATATCTATATTTTAAGCACAAAAATCCATGAAAATTTGTGTCTAAATTTATGAATAAAATATGAAGTATAAATATTGTAATTTATTTGTATTAAAAATATATATTTTACATATTAAGATTTATTTTTAGAACAAATGTTATATACTTTGCCATAATAATTGCTGATTTAGAGGCTACACTAATGCTGCATTTCATTATTTCAATATAGCAAGTCATTTATTTAACCCAACAAAATATGTGACTTTGTACCACAAAACCAGTCTTAAATAGCACGGGTATATTTATATATATATATATTTATATATACATTGTATGGGTCAAAATGATTGATTTTTCTTTTATGACAAAAATCATTAGGAAATTGAGGAAAAGATCATGTTCCATTAAGATAAATAAATTGAAACCATAATATATTATACCGTAAATATATTGAAACTTAATTTTTGATTAGTAATATGCATTGCTAAGAACTTCACTTGGACAACTTTAAAGGCAATTTTCTCAATATTTTGAATTTTTTTCCAGATTTTCAGATTGTTGTATCTCGGCCAAATATTGTCCTATCTTAACAAACCATACATCAATAGAAAGCTTATTTATTCAGGTTTCAGATGTATAATTTTCAGTTTACACTGATATTTTTCCATTTTAGGCACAACAAACAGTTTAATATCACATACAAGCAGCATAAATGCATTTATAGAGAATTTAGAAGCTCAAAAAAAAAATTATATGAAGTGAATATATAAAAAATAATGGATGAAATAAATTCTAAATTTATAAGAAAGATATAAAAATATAAATACTTCTATTTTAAATATGTATTAAATATGAATATTTTTATTTAGTTTTTTTTTCATGACAATAGCCAAGTTAGAGCCTGCAATGATTCTGAATTTCAGTTCAATATGGCTTTTATTTTAAATTCCATGTTTAATTTCATTGTACGCCTCATACAATCCTAAACGCGCACAAATGCATGGAAACACACACTTGGATGCATTCAGAGCATAAAGTAAGTGAATGAAGAAAAGGCGGGGTGGTAAATGTGTGGGTGAGTGCGGTACGGAGGCTCGGGGCATTAGCGCTCTGGGCTGACTGTGGCCATCGATCGCAGGCTGGTCTGTTGATGGGGATGAATCATTCTCCCTCTGTCTCATTAAACACAGCCTGGCCTGCCCTCCACATCATTACTCTTCTCCCATCCTCTCTTCTCATCCTCTCCTTCGCGTTTTCCGTCTCTTGCGCTCTCTCTCTTTCCCCACACGCACTTCAAGATAAGGCCTTTCAGTGAGTACACTGTTTACACGAGGATGGACCTTTCGACTCGGGTGATGTTGCTGTTTTTAGTGCCTCTAACAGCTCAGCTTCAGTCTGACGTGGCCTGATAAAGCTATAAGTCTGTATTTTCCTTTTTGGTGCCTTTAAGTCAAAAGGTTAGTGAAGTGCTGGAGTGGTTAGTAAAGCTCGATAAAGTGGACAGTGATTGTTGTCTTTCTCACCCACAAAGACACACTGATATAAACACACATACAATTTTCAGATTTCCCTCGAGCGTCTCTGAAGCGGTTTGTTCCATCGTTAGAAATGGCCTGTGAGATGTCCTGCTCTGTAATTTCCCTTCCCCTTAGATTTGAGAGGTGATTTCTAAACCCTTGAAGATTCGACACTGCACTCATGTAATCAAGGAGTCATTAGCAGGGAAATTGACCCTCGCTTTATATTCATTCCCACCATTTTACACTCGGTGGCCTCCTTTCATCCCTCTCTCTGTCTCTCCTGTCATCTGTCTCTCGTTTTCTGGGCATGCTGTTAAAGGAGTAGTTCACCCAAAAAAATGACATTTCTGTCACTGCTTCTTTTGTGTAGCTGTTTCCTCCTCTCAGATCTTGTTTTGGTGTGTTAAATTGGATCATTAGTATAGTGAAAATGTTTTGGTTCTTTCAAGTAGCCAATTGCAATGTGTTTGAATCTTGTAAATTGAATTCTAGTGCTTTCATGAGATTTATAAGCCTGTTTATGTTAATGAATGAATGAATGAATGAATGAAAAATACATTACTGTACATTTCAAAAGTTTGGGTTTAGTAGGACCTTTTTGTTTTTTAATGAAGTCTTATGCTCTTACATATAGTCCACAAGAGAAAATTATAGTTGATTTTATAAAAATTACCCTGTTCAAAAGTTTACATCCCCTTGATTAGTAATACTATGTTATTACCTGAATGATTTTTTTTTTTTTTTTGTGATAGTTGTTCAGGAGTCCCTTGTTTGTCCTGAACAGCTGAACTGTCTGCTGTTCTTCAGAAAAATCCTTTAGGTCCCACAAATTCTTTGGTTTTTCAACATTTTTGTGTATTTGAACCCTTTCCAACAATGACTATATGATTTTGAGATCCATCTTTTCACACTGAGGACAACTGAGAGACTCATATGCAATTATTCAAACGCTCAGAAGGAAACACGATGCATTAAGAGCCGGGGAGTGAAACCTTTTTTGCATTTGAAGATCAGGGTAAATTTAACTTATTGTGTCTTCTGGGAAATACGTAACTATCTTCTGTAGTCTCTGAAGGGCAGTACTAAATGAAAAATAATATGATATTTAGGCAAAATAAGTAGGGATGCACCGAAACGTATCGGCCGAAATGCTTGCGCGTTTTGTCAGTAAAGCCGGTTCTGTAATCAGCGGTAAATGCCATCAGGTGCGTGATTTCACGTTGAGCCGTATATACTACACACAGCCGTAGTTCACTGACGAGCTGCGCAAATCCATGTTCATTATCAGTGTGAATTTGCGCAGCTCGTCAGTGAACAACGGCTGTGTGTAGTATATACGGCTCAACGTGAAATCACGCACCTGATGGCATTTACCGCTGATTACAGAACCGGCTTTACTGACAAAACGCGCAAGCATTTCGGCCGATACGTTTCGGTGCATCCCTAAAAATAAGGAAAATGTACACATTTCCATTCTGTTCAAAAGTTTTCACCCCCGACTTTTAATGCACGGTTTTTCCTTCGAGAACAATAGTTGCATATGAGTCCCTCAGTTGACCTCAGTGTGAAAAGATGGATCTCAAAATCACAGTCATTGCTGGAAAGGGTTCAAATACACAAAAATGCTGGGAAATCAAAGAATTTGTGGGACCTGAAAGGTTTTTCTGAAGGACAGCAGGCAGTTCAACTGTGCAGGACAAACAAGAAACAACTATCACTAAACAAAAAACACAGCTGTGAATCATTCAGGTAATAACACAGGATTAAGAATCAAGGGGATGTAAACTTTTGAACGGGGTCATTTAAAAAATAAAAAAAAATTAAACTATTATTTTCTCTTGTAGACTATATGTAAAAATCTTTTAATGTGAAATATCTTATTCAGGTCAGAACTAAATAAACAATAACATGCATTTTTTATGATCCGTCTTCTTTTGGCAAAATTAACATTTTGCAGATTCTGAAAGAGGGATGTAAACATTTGACCTCAACTGTAAAATAATATAACATATTTTTTTCTGTAATGGAAAAGCTGAATTTTCAGCAGGAAGTTCAGAAATAATCTTCTTATTTGATGCTCAAGAAATATTTCTGATTATCAGTGTGCTGAAAACTCTGCTTTTTAATAATTTGTGGGAACAATTGATGCATTGTTTTTTAAGAATCCTTTGAATAGAAAGTTCAAAAGAAAAGCATTTATTTCAAATTTAAATTGTTTGTAGCATTCTAAATATATTTACTGTCACTTTTGATCATTTTAATGCCCTTGATGAATTATAGTATTTATTTATTTATTTTGGTTAGTTTCATATGACTTCAAAAGACTTGGAATATGTGTCATTTGGGAACTTTTTTTTCTTTTTCTTTGCAACCCCTGTATCCATTCACATTCATTTCAAGTTACTTGACATGACGCTGCACTTTTTGTGATCAAAGTCCTCTTACATGATCGGTCCAGATTTGACTTTCACCTAAATATCTTCTGAAAACCTAAAGAGAATATTATATAAGCATGACCTCAATCGCACAGCGGCCTGAGGAAGAAGAGGTGCAGAAACTAGGCAATGTGACACATCTATATTGCCAGAGAATAAGCAGTGAAAATTGTGTTTCTACAATACAAAGCATGATCCATTAGCCATATCACTGAACTAAAACTGAATCCACCACTCTTTCTTCCTTTGAACTTATTCAGCTTTTCTAGAAGACTATTAAAAACATTCAACCTGCGCAGTGAATGTTTGACAAACCAATAACCTCTATCAGGCTGGCCATCAAAATCCATATTCTCTCCACTGGCATGTTTAATTCTCTAAGGAACAGCATAGAGAAAAAGCGTAGTTAAATGACAGACCTCCTGGTGTTTTCTGAGAAATGGGGGTTTTATGGACTGCTATGTTTCCATGCCAACTAACCACGATTCTGACTCTTGCGATTCTTACCAGGCCCTAATAGGTCACGTACTATGTTATTAGATTGTATATGTGCGAGTGGGATGGAAGAACTGCGGTGAAAGATGAAGAAGCCTCGTATCCATTTTTAGAGTCGTATCTCCTTTCTCCTGTCCCTGGGGGGTCACTGATAGAATCAATGTTATCGTTGATTAGATCCGAGCGAAGAAACAGTTTATCTGACACACACATTACTTGTTCGGGGCCAATATCCAGGTTTAGCCTTGTCATATCAGCGGGAAGCTCCATGATTTAAAGGAAGCGAATTTATGTCCATTTTTACGGTTTGCAGACGGGTGTTTGGCCATGATGAAGAGCTCTTAATGGCCACCCGATATATTGATGAGCTCTGCAGCGTGTAAACTAGTGTAATTGGCAGGCTATCGCTTCATAATAGCGCTGTTTCTCTTCTCTTCCTAACAGAGAGAATGCTAATGCCCCGAGCGCCTCTACCGCACACACCTGCTCACTCTCCTGTCCTATTTCTCAGCTTGCGAAGACGACGGCTGAATACGAGATTGTGTGTTTCAGACCGCAGGTTTAGCACTCGCAAGCCTTTTGCCTGGAGCACAGTTTTCAGGGCTCATAGATATATGCCACAAGACCCTCAAACAAGAGCAAGCGTCTGCACGTAAGCTCCATTTTACCTCCCCGCCGACTTGCGCCGTGCAAGGCTGTGATAACGCATTAGAGCCAAGTCATGTTGCTACTGATCAGCGGTACAACAGACGTCTCTCGCTGTACTGAACTCTCTACAGTCATTAGGAAGTCCGTTTGAAGATGATGCTCAATGGCCCCATGGGAATAGACTGCTCTCTCTGATATTACACCTATAGAAAGTGTTTTTGATCTTCAAAAGGTGCGCCGGGTTTTTATCAGATGCCGTCAAAGATTTTATTTCTTTCAAACGTGGCAGAAATCCTACAAATCAGCGTCCTACAATCTTTGTGCAAATGTTGTAATTAGTCATAATGTTTTTCGTTCACCTGAGCCCTGCGAGAGAAAGAGATTTTGTCTGGTTAATTACAGCGCCCAAAACGCTTTCTCTCTGGCTGATGAGAAGAGGATGGGCTGTGAAGAAAGTGCGTTATTAAACCTCAGGGAGAGAAGTTCAGTATCGGTACAAACTACTTTGTGTGAATGTCTGGATGGAGATTCCTTCAGAGAAAGCTGATGTCCTACTTCCAAAGGCCATGTCGAATTTTCGAATCTCTGATAGGATCAGATTTAATTTTTTCCTAAATGTACTTTTTTAACTAACTACTTAAAAAATCCTTTCTTTTAAGAATAAAATGTCTAGATTAATAAATTAATACTTTAATTTAGTGAGAATGGAATAAGTTGATCAAAAGTGACAGTAAAGATACTAATAAATCTGAAAAATAGCAGAAAATCTGCATATTTTAATGATTTCTGAAAGACCATGTGACACTAAAAAAGACGCTGAAAATTCTGCTTTGCCATCAGAGAAATAATTTACAATTCAAATATATTCAAACTAGGGCTGTTAGTTTAACATGTTAACTTAATTAGTTAAGAAGTAACACGATTAAAATATTTTATAATAATAAATGAATGAATGATTTATAAAGACATTTACCGCCACCTGCTGGCAGATTTACTTTCTTATTTAGAGTATAATTTCATAATAAATAAATACATAAGAATAAAAATAAAATGTAAAAACATTAAAGGGATAGTTCACCAAAAAAGAATTATTCTGTCATCATGTACTCACCCTCATGTCAATCCTTTCTTTAGTGGAACATGAAAGAAAGTATCTTGAAGACTGTTGGTAGCAAAGCTGTTTTGGTTACAGATGGCTTTCACTGTATGAACAAAAAATACTGAGATGTTTCTCAAATGAGCTTCTTTTATGTTCCATAGTTTACGTTAGGCCATTGCAGCCTAAATGTTTATGTGTAATAAATTCTGTTGAATCAAATAAAATATGTCTTTCTAAAGCTACAATTTGTAATGTCTACTTGTTGCTTTCTCATTTAACTCAAAAATAGTTTTAAATAATTTTTTGCTGGTATTCATCAAAACATCTTGTAATTAATTAATTAATTAATTAAAAATTTTGATCAACTGACAGCCCTAATTCAAACAGAAAATGGATATTTTAAGTTGCAGTAATATTTCATCATCTTATTTTGTGTTTTTTTTAGATAAGTGCCAAGGAATGCCAGGAAAAAAAAAAACTAAAAAATCATATTATGCAGTGGGATTTGTCCGTGAGTAGTCAATCATACCCAAATGAGATTAGTTTATTGCGCCGCACAGCTTTATTTATTTACCACACAGAAGGAGAAATCTCGTTACCTCAGTTTGGCTGCTAATCAGAGGTGTAAAGTTTGTTGAGTTATTTCTTTCTCTCCCCTCGGCTCTCAAGGTGCTCTTTTTGCTCTTGAAACAATTACACGGCGGTGAAGGCGAGAGCAACGTGAAAGCAGGTGTAATTTGAATTCTCTGTGCAGACGGAGAGACAGGAAATGAATGTGACGGGATCAGAAGACACCACCGCTTTGTTACAGATCTCAATTAGAACCGATTGCAATTGGAGAACTCCAAATATTGATCTCGAGCACGCACAACAAAGCTCTCTAAAAGAGTCAACGCAGCAACTGGAAAGTAATTTGGATCTGCTGGAATCTGGCTATTTGGAATCTAAATTCTATTTCCTCTGGTTTTAGCACAATGAAACAATCAAGTACCATTTCGGAAAAAAGAAAATCTTTTTTTTTTGCTCTTCTAAAACTAAATGGTAAATGTTGACTGCATATATATATATATATATATAGTCAAGGGTGGCAGTATCTTGTTGTTGTTGGTTGTGGTTTTTCAGCACTTGATGAGAGCCTCGTTTTGCCTTCTCTCCATCTGGGTCAGCTGAAAACAGGAGTAAGCCAGACAAACAGGACATCACAGGCTGGGTGAAAATAGATTATTGATCTGAGGCCAAGACTTCTTCTGACAGCAACTCTCCTGTTTGTTTTACCACATCCACTTCTGCTTGTCTACTTGCTCCACAGGAAACTCAGTCCATTCTTAATATATGGACTCCATCAAGGTGCAGGGGGGTGGTCGGTGGTCGGTTAACAGCCCCAGCCTAATGTGACTTGTTAGTGGCGATGGTACAAAGTCAGTTAAATGTAAACATCTGGAAGAACTAGAACCACAGTGTGGTTAGAACTGGGGTTTGAGGAAAAATTGACTTGAAGGAATAGTTAATAGTTTACACAAAAATGAAACATTTTTGAGTTTGTTTTTTCATCAGAACAGATTTGGAAAGATTTAGATCATTTACATCACTTGCTCAGCAATGGATCCTCTGCGGTTAATGGGTGCCGTCAGAATGAGAGTCCAAATAGCTGATTTAAACATCACGATAATCCACCATCAAGATGTTTTTAACTTAAAACCATTGCTATTCATAATATATTTTTCTCCAGTAAAAGAGAGAAATATGCACAGATCAAGAACCGTTTACAAGTAAAAACAGTCCTAAACTGTCCTAAACAGTTCTAAACATCTATGTTGGTAATTTTTGATTTGAAAGGACCACAGCGGGTGGATTTTCTCCACTGGAGGAAAAATTATGAATTATGGACTTGTATTATGGAAAGAGGCGATGGTTTAAAGTTAAAAAGGCGTAATGATAGATTTGATTTTTACGAAAATGCAGCTTTCACTTCACTGTTGATTATTTTGATGTTTTTATCAGTTGTTTAGGGTCTCATTCTGACAGCACCCATTCACTGCAGAGGATCCACTGGTGAAGAAGTGATGCAATGTAAGTTCATGCATATATGTTCAGAGTAAGAAATAAGCTCATATATATATATATATATATATATATATATATCTTGGATGGCCTGAAGGTGAGAAAATTTTAAGCAAATTTTCATTTTTTGGTGAACTGTTCCTGCGTTCTTTCTCGTGTGATTCTGGATTGATCAACCAAAATTCATGATTGCAATTTTAAATTATTCAGTTAATAAACTATTGATGATTTTCTTAAAGGGGTCATTGGATGCTAAGTTCACTTTTATATGTTGTTTGAACATTAATGTGTGTTAGCAGTGTATGTACAAATCTAACCTGTAATGATAAAAATCCACGCAGTGGAGAAGGGATGTAAGTTAGACAAGAATTGAGCGATTGAGGTGTTGTGTTTCTGGATGTAATAATGAACGTAGTGGTCATCATTTGCTCCCTACATCTGAGCCGCTGAAGATGCAGTGGATTACGTTTGTTTGTGAAGGGAATGCACCTCCCGATCTACATAATCTATATTCATGCGAATCATTTGTGATCCAGCTTCACCTACAGCAGAAGTGAGTATAAGGGTTTTTTTTAATGAATCTTTGCGATCGCCTTTCCTAATAATGTGCTATTTAGCAAGTTTAGCAGCTAAACACAGCTAAATGCGGCTAAAGTAAACAGGCTCGTCACTCCACAGAGAGAAGAGAGGGCTGGGGCGAGCAGAGCTCATTTGCATTTAAAGCAGCCTCGACCAGAATGGGATGATTTTTGCAGAGCTGATTTTGGGAAGGTAAAAAGGGTGTTGTTTTACACAACCATTGAGAATTTTTAACCAAAGTATATTATAGACTTTTCATTAAGACCCTAAAGAATCATATCAACTTGTGGAAAATGGGCATCCGATGACCCCTTTAAAATAAAATCTTCAGTTCATCTGCTGCTTAAAAACTGATTTGAATTGAGAATTATTTCGGAGTCAAATTAAGTCTCTGAATCAAAATTGAACTGAATTGCAGAAATTGCAGGAAAGGTAGGCTGCTACTTCCAAAGAAAACTTTTCTACTCTTACTGAAATAGGCAACAGTTATGTTTTGAAGTTGACTAGATGTTTTGGAAACTCTCATCATTATTCTTTGCAGAGGTAGGACTACAAGCCAGAAAACGAGAGTGGTTTAAACATCAGCTCGTCCACATCGTGGGAATATTGGTGGTAATTAGAACGACGGACTGGAGGAGAGAAATCCGTAGCTTCGTGGATAATCAGTACGACTGGTGAGGGGATGGAAAGATCCAGCAGCAGGACTTCACCAACTCAAGCGCTAATGAGAACGCTGAGGAGACCAGTAGATCAAGGCTGACTTTCCTCCCGTCATCGTTAGACTAGTTAGTGTTGGAGAAGGAAATCCTGGAGATGAAATTCTCATGGTGTTTTAGCACTGGCACGCTCACTGAATACAAGTCGGAAACAAGCGATAGGAGAAGAAACCATCACGTAGAGACGGAACGCTGTGCCTTGACAGCATAATGGTGCTGAAGGGATGTTTAGTTCTAGCACATTCAGAGAGTGTGAGAGCTGTGCGTGTGTCAGGGAGTGGAATTGGCAGCGGACACTTCGACATGCTTTTTACGCTCCGCTGTCTGATGCCGAATGGAGCCTCGGAGTAGCTGAAAACCTAAATCACGGCGAATGCTCATTCCTGAATTTGTATTGCACATGAAATTTTGATGCTGTTTATTTACCACATAGCTTGTTCTCGGCTGATGTTGTATTAAAAATGTAATCAGGGGCTTTTAAAATCCATGTATTTTATGATTTGCCTGTCATGCAGTCTGGATGCATGAGGAGGAATACTAGATTTTATTTCTTCATGACCCAGCTTTAAAGAAGGGTTATCAGGACTTAAAACACAGTTTTCACTTGTAAATTTTAATAACGATATTTATCACTCTCAGCGCAGCGCACTATCACTTTTTTAATTAATGCTGGAAGAAGGAATAATCAAATACTACAGTGCCCGTACTGGTGTTAATCAATGGATTAATTACATACAACTTATCTCAAAGTCAAACAGCTTGGAAGTGAGAAATTGTATTGACCGAGAGCAGCCTGGCTTCTCTTATGATATCATTGTTGTGCTTTGCTGGCTGCTAGCTCTGTTTAACTGGCTAGTGTTTTTGTATTTTATCCTTTTATTTTATTTTATTTGTTCATTTTTTTAAGGTATATTTTTGTATATTTTGAATATATTTCAAGGTACATTCCCCTTCAAAAGTTTGGAAACACCCCTGGCAAATTGTGGTTTTGGACGATATCAGCATAAATCCTTATCATTTTTTTGGTGCAAATACACAAGTAACTTGACATTATCATTGAAGACCAGCAATAATCATTTTAATTTTGATTACATAATAATGGCAATATAAACATGTCAAAGTCAGACATGCCCCTTTGCCGGCTGTGATGACTGGTTACTGGTTTAAACTTGGCCCAGGTTTTTAAAAGATTTTTGGGTTGGCACACCTTAATAGCTTTACCAATTGATTGCCAATTAAGTTTAGAATACAATGAATTTAAGCCCAGATTATGCACAGCTGTAATAGCTGCTAATGGTGGATATTTTGATTAATCGAAAATGTAAGTTTTTTCTATGTATAAACTGTTTATGTAATAAAATATGTTTTCGTAGTTTGTGTTGTCCCTTATCAGTGCAAAATTATCACAAATTAAAAAGGATTCATGCCAATATTGTCCAAAACCTCACTTTTCTTGGGCGTTTCCAAACTTTTGGAAGGCAGTGTACTTTTTTCAGACAGGACAGTGGAGAACAGACAGGAGAGCATTGGGTGGACAGAGAAAGGAGTGGGTTTGGCAAAGGACCACGAAACAGGATCCAATTTGGGTCATCGCGAGTGCATTTGCGCTATGTCCGTGCACTAACCACGAGGCTATTGGCGCTAAAATTTTCATCATCATTTTTTTTTTTATTTAATTTTTTAAATTATTGCTATTTTTAGCAAGGACACATTAAATTGATTAAATGTGTCAAACTCTCTAAATATATCTTTAAGGAATCGTAAAATATATATATTTATACAACAGTTCTTTCTGGTCCTTAAGTCTGATTCCGCCAAGAGCAGTCTTACCTCAGCCAGAACTTCTGGAATTTTGTTGTTGTTGTTTTTGTTGCCTGCCGAATGTACTAAAGTGAATTTTTCCCGAATTCTGCTGACGGCAGAAGGGCTGGAAACCTTGGCCGATTTGTATGACCAGGGCCCACCCAAGAGGCCATATGACTGACAGGTAAAAAAAAAAAAACAGTCACATTTCTTATGTGCCGCGTCATGTTTAGGGGCGTGGAAATGTTGCCACAATAACAGACCGGTGTGTAAAACTCTCTGACATATTTTTAAACTTTACATTTTTCACATACTTTTGAAAATCCAGCATTTAGTTGATCCTAAAGCTTTCTTTCGTGAGGGGGTTTGGCGCCACTGTCTCCTGGAAATCCTGTTCAATCTAACCAATCCAATGACGACTTCAAAACTCCTGAGTTGTACTTATACAGCTAAGTATGCTGTATGCATCAGATGTTCAGCCAGCGGTCCATGGGTGTGACGTCTGAGGCTGAGACTATATTTTATGTAACTTTAATGCTGCATATGAGAGCACTGCCTTTGTACTTCTAAATGAATTGCAACTTTAATGATGGCTGTTGTTATTAAATATTATTTGAATTTAATATTGGAAAACAGCATGCATGTTCGTGATGGTGATTGTAGCTACCATTATTCTGCCATCAGATGGTGACGAGACTGTTTTTATGAGTGAGTCAGCGGTAAAGACTTTTATATTGAAAGAGACTGAAGCAGGGTTGTAAACAAGGAAGCAATTTTTAAAAAGTAATGCCTAACTTTGGAACAGTCTTTGTGTGATTTCTGTGTGTGAAATGCTCCCTCTGTAGGCAGCTCACTAGATTTGTTGCAAGCGTGTTGTTTCAAGGAAGAAGTTTTTTGTTTTTTGTTTTTACTCATCTTCCACTTTTCTCCCTGTCCTTTTACTAAACCCGACATTATTGCATCCTTCACTTTTTGCTCTCCTTCCATTTGCTCTTCTCTCCTGGTGTGCTTTTTCTGTCCACTTTTAGAGCTTTTAGTGGTACTCCTGAGAGCTCTCCAGCACTGGTCTTGCTTTTGAGCCTTGGTTCATTCTGCAGGGAACAACATAACACAACACACAACTACAATCTCCATGCACCGCTGTCTCCACCTGTCTGCCTCTGGTTGCTACTCCTCCAGAGGTCACACGCAGTAGACTCTCTCAAAGTCATGCAGGAGATCTGCAGCGGTTCAAGTGTCATATCTGATTACCGACTGCTGTTTCTGTCGTTTGAAAACATAGGGGCTGGAGCCGCGGGCACTGATTTCTGCTTTTATTTAAAGTGCATGGGACGTTTACACCAGGAGGAAGCTTTGATATCCCAGCTCTGAATGTTCTGCCCGAGTCGTGAATAATTGATGAATGAGTTCCTGCACAGCGTACTCTAAGAGTCTTTCAGAATCTGACGCTTTTTCATCCTGCTACTTTGCTGAATGTGATCGGAGTTCTGTGTACAACTTCTCAGTTAGAGATGGGGGGGATGGATGGATGGAGAGGGATGAAATGATAGAGGGCCTGGGACACTCAAGCACTCATAGCACATATTTGTCTCATCCTGGGAATGAATACTTCGCGGTCCAAAATTACTTTTCATCAAATGCCAAATGAAAGTAAAAAGTGGCTTTGGCATGTAAATTAAACATCACTTGACTGGTGACTTTATTAGGAACCGTCACACAGTGGTGATGTATAAGACACAAACTGTAATGCAATGTTGCTGTGCTCTAGTTTTTCATATAGCAGTAATATACTGTTCAAAAGTTCAGGCCATTTATTTATTATTATTATTATTTATTTTATTTTTTTTAAGGAGTCTGTGCTCACAAAGGCTATGTGTGTGTGTGTGGCCTTGGTGAGCAGAAACATCTTTCAAAAACTTTAACAAAGACATTTAAATATGTATACATACACTACCAGTAACAGTAAGATTTTTAATGCTTTTTTAAATCATTCTCTTCTGCTCATCAAGCCTGCATTTATTTGATCCAAAATACAGCAAAAGCAATAATATTATCAAATATTTTTACTATTTAAAATAACTGCTTTCTTTTTGAATATATTTTAAAATGTAATTTATTCCTGTGATCAAAGCTAAATTTTCATCATCATTACTCCAGTCTTCAGTGTCACATGATCCTTCAGAAATCATTCTAATATGCTAATTTGCCATTCAAGAAACATTTCTATTATTATGATTAATATTTAAAACAGTTGAGTACATTATTTTCAGGATTCTTTGATGAATAGAAAGATCCAAAGATCGGCATGTATCTGAAATCATAGTCATAGAAATTAATACTTTTATTTACCAAGGATGCTTTAAATTGATCAAAAGTGATAATAAACGACATTTATGTTACAAAAGATTTCTATTTCAGATAAATGCTGTTCTTCTGAAAAAAAAAAAAAGCTGTTTCCAACATCATAATAATAATAAATGTTTTTGAGCAGCAAATCAGAATATTAGAATGGTTTCTGAAGGATCTTGTAACTGGATGATGCTAAAAATTCAGCTTTGAAATCACAGGAATAAATTACGTTTTAAGATATGTTCAAATTTTAAGATGTATTCAAATAGAAAAGAGTTAAATATTTCAAAGTTTTACTGTTTTGCTCTACTTTGTATCAAATAAATGCAGGTTTGTTAAGCAGAAGAGACTTAAAAAAAAAAACATTAAAAATCGTACTGTTCAAAAACTTTTGACTGGTAGTGTATAGTAAAAACAATAACATTGTGAAATATTCTGACTAATTTAAAAGGTTTTCTATTGAAATATATTTTAAAATGTAATTTATTCCTGTGATGACGAAGCTTCAGCGTCACATAATCCCACAGTTTTAATTGCTCATTTTTTTTTTTTTTTTATTTATTCATTTAGAAAACCATGATACTTTTTCTAGGATTCTAAGATGAAAAGTAAGCTCAAAAGAACATCAAAATGATTTTAAAACATATATTTTCAGTTTCATAGCCAGTGAATAGTCTCATTTCACTCACTATTGTTTAAAAAAAAATCATTTTAGATGTTGTATGAGAGCTGTATGCTAACTCATCATGTTTAAAAACACCATGAAGCAGCATTCATTCATTCCATAATGTACTTCTGAGTAAAAGAGAACATTTCAGTGGGAAATAATTCAAGATACAATCGAATCCATTGGGAGTTTGATCAAATTGTGATTGATGGACCGTGATGCTGTTGGTTAATATTATTTTTCCATACCCACGCGGCTTTGGTTACATCAGCAAAAAGTCATTTCAGAGGTGGAGAGAGTTATTGCATTTTGATGAAAGATTATGAAAACAAACGTGCGTTTGTTTGTTTGTTTTGCTGTAGAATAACATGTACTGATGAAGAATGCACAATAAGACCAGGAACATTTATGAAGAAAGCAAGGGTGAATTTTGATTCGACGTCGGGCTTAATCATTCACTCATTGATTTATCCTTGCTGATTAGCAGCTCATTGAACTGTGGGAAGGAGAGAAGACCTTGCTGGTTCTTTCTTTTACTCAACACACCTGCCTGGCCCAGTTCTGCACTTCTCTGCTGAGATGCTGCTTTATTCGTATGTATCAGCACAATGCTAACCAAGATGAGAAACTCCTCTGTAGCATCACTGAGGCTAAATGTGTTATTATGTCAGATTTACAAATTTCTTTCTCTGGGGTATAAAATGACCTACATAATTACAAACCATAGAAATAACAGAAATGGCCCAGTTCTTTCAACTACATCCCATATTTTTCCTCTTCCCTTTGTGTGTTTTTCCACTCCCTCAACAACGGTCCAGTGAATAATGAGTCTGTCGTCCCTGAGAGTGCTACGGCTCTGGAGGGGCACCGCTAGATTGATCTAACACTTCAAATAATAGAATAAACATCTAATACACAGGTGGATCCGTCTGGCAGCTCTTTCAGTAGGCTATGGTCATATCTCACGTCCTCAAGGTAATCTGAGGAATTTATCTGAGGACATAGATGTGCATAGTGTCGTTTTCTGCCATCTAGGTCTTTCAGTACATTCTCAGGGTGAGAAATTATTGGTTCATCAGCATAAGGATGTAAGTTTTTGAGACGGTAGGTCTCATTGGTCACGTACACACTGCAAAGTTTCAGGAGTGACTATATTTAAACAGTTTATACAGTTTAGTGTGTAACAGAATTCACTCCCAAAATTGCAATGATTGACACCGTGGTACCCATAGCAAAGTTCTGGTGTCTCATGTTTGCTATTTGCTATTTCTGACCATAGATTTATGTTCAGAAGCTGAACCACAAATGATGGAGGCGTTCTGTTTTGTATATACTTGGAAGATTGTTTCACAGAGCAGTCTGTTGAAGTGTTGCCAAGTTCTCATATTATAAGCGTCTTTAGGCATGTTGTTTGGGCTTTGCTCATAAAGCGATCCAGTTTATGGAGTTAATAAAAGGGGCAGGTACGAGTTTCTGCAATACTTTGGTCTTATTAATATAAAGCCTTTTTGTTGTGGGCTGTTTTCTATCTGACAGCGTGAATGAGTCAAGAAATATACTACTTTCCCTGCAGTTTTCTTGCACCATGCATAAAGAAGACATTCCTGTTGTGCATTTAAATACATCCTCAAAAACTAGTTTGGACAATATGTAGAATTTTGCAAATGCAGAGTTAATTTGGTTGTAGAATGCAGATGTAACTCATGAACTGTGTGTGTGTTTACAGAACAGGATTAAGCACTAAAAGTTCGCTGAAATCCGAATTTGGCTTAAGTGTGTATAGGGGTCATTCCACGAAATCTGTGCCTTTTCCACTTAGAAAATGTAAAAATAAAATAAGTTTAATCAATATTTTTTAAATATCCATGAAATGAAGACACCTTAAAATGACAAGAAATTGTATTGTGCCATCTTAGGCTATTAAAATTATTTTATGACAATTTTTTTTTTACCTCATGTTTTGGTATTTTTGTCAACCCTGTTACTGACACAAGCGTTACTAGATACTATAGTTAGAACTCATATGCCACTGAATGAAATTATCACTGAATGGCATTATCTCAATAATATATTTTAAGGGTGATCTTTAAGGTGTTTGAATTTTACACAGACAATCTTTAAAAACAGTGTCAAACCTAATCAATATCATCCCTGTTACCCACGTCAAAACCTGTAATTCTGAAAAGTATGACGATTTCGAACAAATTTGCTAATTGCTAGCTAATAGTCAAGTCCACAAAATCACTTATTGTACATTTTGAAAGGATTTTACTTGTAGATATTGATTATATTAAATGTAAGAATAATTGTTTAAATTTACATATTAAAAATGGTAACAGGATTGACGTTGCATGAGTCAAGCCTCATAAATAATCAAAAATAGAACATTATAGAGTGAGAGAAACATGCTTATGTTTTAAGTGTTGGAACCCAGGTTGAGAGATGATGTAACCTCCTAGAAGTGATGTGCATTATTTTACAACAGTCTTTGAGGGTAGCAGGACTGACATGAAATCAGGGGACACCTATAAACTGATTTATATTTTATCGAAAAAAATGCAAACTTTTGTCAAAAACATTGTTTAACTATACTATATTTAGAACAATATGCAAATGTGATTTTTATATCATGCCTTTATTTTTCAAATTAAAAGTCCTGCTGAAAAAGAAAATTCTCATATACGCAAAAGGCACAGATTTCGTGAAATGACCCATAGTGCATTGATATTTTTATATTGATTTGAACATTATTGAATATTATCAGACTTTCTGCTTCAGATTTCTAGCTGTTCACAAAATATTTGATCTATAAGTCACAAACTGTACTGTACTGATGCTGTGCTCTACTTTTCATATATCTAGACACGTGTCTAGTGTGAGATGGTATGAAGCTATTTTCAGCTCTGAATGCCCTTCTGAAATGTTTTCCTCTACCAATGCAGACTCTCAAAACTGGGAAAAGCTGTATGAATCTTGTCCTTAAGTGCTGCACATCATGTGAATATCTCATATTGGGCATCTCTGTTGAACGAGACATAGAAATAGGGCCGCTACGCACCCCACCCCACCCCCCTCCCTCCCTCCCTCCCTCATTTTAAAGAGCAAGCTCCATGGGCCAATGAGTCAAATCGATCACTCAAGGTTTTTGGCCGAACCAGTGGCTTAGCAAGAAATTGACCTTTATTTTTCAGCCAGACAGGAAGAATAACGGCAAGCCTCGTAACAGGCTGAGCCCAGCAACTCTGCGGCTGTAAAAAGTAGATATGGGCAGGAGTAGACATCTAAAACATGCTATCCTCCCAGGGCAAGCTCACATTGCTTCTTATCTGTGCAGATAGCAGAGGAAAAACAAGCTCTTCTACAAACCTGCAGTTAAATGCATGGGTCTGAAGTTTAAACCACATATATCTGTCTCGTGAATGTCACTAGATTCTCTCTTTCTGTTTTTCCTCTCTGCTCCAGGTTCATTCTTCTCTATTATCACAGCAAATAATAGTGCATTTTCATGACGGTATCAGCAGCAGACTATTGTTGTAATAAAGAGCAGTTCGAGATGAATTATTAGCGGATGAAAACAAACAAAAATGATTTAAAACGTGCATGGAGAGTAGAAACTCGACAAAGATATCCAAGCTAGTTAGACTGGTCTGTTTGGCTGGTTTTTGAAGGATTTTGGTCACAAGAGCAGCTGGCTAGCAAACCTTGTTTCTTCTTTCCTTTTTCCTTCTACATTTCTTGCACTTGTGTTCCTCTAATATAATAAAAGTTGAATAATTTTCCATCCTTTGGGGATCTGACAGATCGGTGGTTTTGCATACTGTCAGATTGAAGGTGTATCTCAGAAATTTTATTGATTAGCATTTATGAATTTCTTCATATTTTATGCATTCAGTCAGGAAATTCAGTTTGGTCTCATTTTTATTTGTACAAATGTATTTTTCTTGTGGCCGCCAATTTTTCTGTGCTCATTTTTGAGTAATTTGTATTTGTGGTTTCTGGGTTTTTATCAGTCACCAAGGATTTGTATCTCGTCACAGTATGTTGGGTTTTTTAAACCAGATAGCAGCACATTTTACTTTATGATTCAGTTTCGACAGCCCAGGATGTGATGAAATCAGTGGTGTGTGTTGTGATCTGGTTTAATTTACCTCTACCCATATTACTATTTTATGTCATTTTAGTAGCTGGTCAGAGTCAGTACTTAGTGTGCTTTTTTTCTTCATCAGTGACTTAAAAGAGAATATAGGGGTGAATTAATGTCCCAGTGTTAAGTTTGTTTTTTAAAGCAGGGTCAGCTGATTTTATTACTATCATAATTTGAATCAATTAAAGTTAAATGACAGGACTCGTGTAGGTCCTCTATGGTGGGTTGGTCTCTCTCTTTCTCTGGTTCTTTTTTTACGCTCTCTTTCTTTCTTTTCTGAGAGGAATGGATGAAGATTGATGGCAGGCAATGGACATGGCACATATCGATTAATCTGGTCCATCTCATTGAAAAGAGAGGTTTTGTCTCTCTGAAAGGAGCACACACCCCAAAACAGAGGAAGATCACCACTATCTTAGTTGTTTTGTTTTTTCTCATCCGTAGGATGAGAGTACAGGTGAGCATTCATTGAAACCCAGCAGACCAAAGCATATATAGCACAGAATATATTTCAATGACTCAGACAGATTTACCTCCAAAACGTTTGTGCTTCTGTGTGTTGAGTCCCAAAGCGCAGTGAGGAAAAAGCACGTCTGTGTTGACTAGAATCGAACTTTGAACACATTCCATTATTTAGCAGCATTTGAACACAGTGACCTTGAGACGGAGCCCATCCGAGGGGAATGATCGTGTGAGCTTCACAGTGCTGCGTCTCCACTGAATGACACAAGCCACATCAAACATTCCCCTCAGGCCAGAGTCTGCATCTCTCTGTCAGTTAAAGCCTTCATTTACATGACCTTGCTTAGAGTGGAGGTCACGGATACGTCTGCATCTCCTGCACTCGTTCTCCAGCTTCTTCCTCTCTGATATGTGCGGTGAATGCAAATGTGCCACGTGTGGCTCAGTAATCTTTATTAATCACAATTAGGCAGGTGAGGTGGCGAGTTCTCTCTCTCTTTCTGCTCTGAATGGGGTTTTTCACAGTTTGGCTTGATTAGTTCTTCTTCAAAAGTACTCATTGTATCAACCCAGTACCTTGTTAACGCAACTTTGTTTCCAGGCAAAAACTTGTATGCCAATCAGATTGGAACTGTTGATTTCTGTGAGCGCTGAGCATTTTTTGTGTGCAGTGTTCATTAGGCACTGTGCTGTCTGAGGCTGAGACTAAATCAGAAATAGATTAATAAATACTATTCATGTTTAGAATCTAAAAACGAATGGAATTTCACATTTTAAAGTTGGAATTTTTAAATCATATGTAGTCTTTTATGCTTTTATGCTTTTATTATGAAATGTTATTAAAAAAAATTAATATAATTTAAAACATAACTAAAATTGAATTTTCAGCATCATCACTCCACTATCATTATTTTTGTGGATTTTACTTTTAGTTTTTTTTTTTAAAACTAAAAGTAAAAAGAACATTTATTTAAAACAAATGTGTATACACTGTGTGTACTCAATATACACTCTATCCACTACATCAGTGTTGATTGTAATAGCACTGATTTGCTTTTTAGTTGCTTACTAATTGTGTTTATACCATTGTCTGAGCATTTTAAATAAGTGTGGCTATTTTTCCTCAGTTGCATTTACTTTTTTCCCTCTGCACTGGGAATGTTGGTAATTATTATCTTCACAGTCCTCATGTATAATTTATTGGCACTTAAAAAGCGAGGTGCATGCATTTAAACCTACAGGGAGTGATGGTCCTGCTGTGTCAGTTTCTCTCTCACTACACTGCGTTTCTGTGAATCTCTCCTTCTCCTAAAAACACAGAATAATTGCGTCCACTAATAGCTTAGGTAATGTTGACAGTACATAAATCCTGCCACCAAAATAGTGTGTCATTTATCATCTGATTTGGCATGTTTTTTTGGCTACACAGCTTCTAACTCATCCCTCTGTCTTTGCATCCCCTGACTATTTTATTTTTCTGTTGTGTCTTGACCCACGTTGCAAATATTTCCCAGCAGCCTCCTGTCTACGGAGGCCCTGAGGCAAGGTGACTGTTTTCTTTTCCCTACACCAGTCTTATTTATTTATTTATTTATTTAACAAAAATGGGCAAAGAACTCTATGGAAGCCCATTTCTGCCATTAAATTAAAAAAAGGTAATTGCAACTTTTTGTCTCACGATTCTAACTTTTTTTTTTTTTCAGAAATGAGGTATAAACTCACAATTGTGAGTCATAAAGTCAGAATTGTGAGATATAAACTCGCAATCCTAACTTTTTTTCTCAGAATTGCATTATATAAACTTGGAATTGTGAGTTATAAAGTAAGAATTGCTATATAAACTTAGATTTCTAACTTTTTTCTTAGAATTGCGTGATATAATCTTGCAATTGCGAGTTATAAAGAATTGCATATAACTCACATTTTTGACTTTTTCTTAGAATTGTGTGATATAAACTTGCAGTTGCGAGTCATAAAGTAAGAATTGCAAGACATAAACTTGCAATTCTAACATTTTCTCAGGATTGCATGATATAATCTTGCAATTGCGAGTTGTAAAGTAAGAATTGCGAGATATAACCTCTCAATTCTGACTTTTTCTTAGAATTGCGTGATATAAACTTGCAACTGTGAGTTATAAAGAATTGCAAGATATAAACTCACAAATCTGACTTTTTCTTAGAATTGCATGATATAATCTTTCAATTGCGAATTATAAAGAATCGCACATAACTCACATTTTTGACTTTTTCTTAAAATTGCGTGATATAAACTTGCAATTGCGAGTTATAAAGTAAGAATTGCGAGATATAAACTCACAGTTCTGACTTGTTTTTTAGAATTGTGTGATATAAGCTCAGAATTGCGAGTTATAAAGTCAGAGTAGTGGGAAAAACTCGCAATTCTGAATTTTTTCCAATTCTTAGGGAAATGTTCTCAGAATTGTTTATATCTCACAGTTCTGACTTAATAACTCACAATTGTGTGTAATAAAGTCAGAACTGCAAGATATAAACTCACAATTTTGAGAAAAAAAGTCAGAATTGTGAGTTTATATTGCAAAAAACAAATCTTCATTTTTTTTTGTTTTTGCACATTTTTTGTTGAAAAAGTAAAAATAAAAAACAACAACAACAACAAAAAATCCCTTAAATTTAGAAAAACTCACATGATCATAAAATCTTCTTCCTGTTTGTGCATTATATAGTGGCCTTTCACAGTGATTCATCCCACTTTCATTTGGAACAACCCTAAAAGTAGCATGTCCTGCTGTGTCTTTTAAGGTCACAAAAATGCCATTTAGAATGCAACGACACAAACCGATGACCTGCGTTTCGAGTCAGACACTTCCAGCAGCCTGCGTCCCATCCGTGACAGCGATCTCATCTAAATGACTTCATCTGCGTGTCTGCCATAGAAACTCATCCCTGCCCTTGTCTCACCCGGGAGAGAGACGGAGATTACAGCGAGATATAGAGAGAGACAGCGACTGCTCCTCTCAGGCCTGCTTGTTATCCCACTGTGGACTTTTCCGTACGGAAGCACACCATTAGCTGCAGCACATGTGGTGTGGTATGACAGGTGTCAGAGAAGCAGGCTGACATCGGCTCGGCTCGTCCATCCATCCATCACGCGGCGGAGGGGAGGAGAGAGTGATGCGATTTTCACGTCCAGACTGGAGCGAAATGGGGGGTGGCGGCTGTTTTCTAGCCCGTCGGACATCAGGACTTATTAATGGCATTTTTGGCACTAACAGATTACAGCATCGATGCAAATCGCTCTAATTTGAATATTAAATGGAGGGGGGGAGTTAGTGAGCTGTGTGTTATAAAGTAAGAGAGCGAAAGACAAATAGAGAGAGAGAGAGTTGACACTGATTCCCTTGCCAGCTCCTTTTGCTGAATACCAAGCACTCTCTCAATAATTCATTAGGCAGCCATGGAGCCATAAACGAAGCAGTTATCACTGGCATTGGGACAAGTGTCGTCCCTTTCTCAAAGACTGCATGTTATCTATCATTCAGCATTACATTACGGTACGCTTTCCCATCGGTGCGCGTTTGCTCAGCCTTAAATGCTAAACGAACAAACATTTTGTTCACGCGCAGTCGGACTGTCATTCATTCATCGATTTTCCCGTCCCCCCTCCTCTTCCGCCGGGTTCTTATGGGCTAATTGCCCCACATCTGTTAGAGGTGTGCTCTCGATCATAGCCCATCAAGGGCAGCCAACATCAATCTCTTTAGACATGAAACTAGGTTTAGACATCCCAGCCTTAATCAATCAGAGAGCTGGCCAACATAGACTGACTGTCTACAGGAATCTCACACACACGCGCACAGTTTCTTCCTCGCTCAGCAGTGTTGTAAAGCTCCTGGGTATTTTACAGAGATTAAACAGTAAGTAGCCGCAGGTGCACGTTGGCTCTAAAGGGCTGTTGAGTGGCTCCCGCCGTAGCAGGGGGGCCACGGGGTCAGTTCTGCCCGGAGCCCGGCACCTCGCGGTGGAGCGCGGCACGCCAGGTCTGTTCTAGAGCTCTCGTAGGGTGTTGGCGGTACGAGTGTGTGCAATCATCTTGGAGTGTTTGTTCCCTCTCAGACGGTATAGCCATGAGCGACAGAGTGTTTGCTATGAAAAATGCTCTTTACTCAAAATGAGAGGCGCTTAATGAGGTGCAAGTGGAAAATCTGCATTTTGGAGGTGTGTTGGGTGTGTGTGCGCACCATATGTGCTCTAGGAATCATCTTCCTTAAAGAAAGTCATTAACCTGTCTGGCCCACAGGAAAATACTGTAGCCTCCTAATATGTGATCTGCTTTGTGTTACACAGATTCAGATGTGGAATATTCTTACTTTATATTGTTGTCTGAGGCTCAGATGATGATTTATAAAGAAATGTAATGGCAGCGCCATTGAGCATTATTAGTATCATCGTTTAGCTAGTATTTATGGGTCATCTTACAGAACTGGTGCAAACTGCTGTCCCACAAAAAAAAAAATACACATTTGAAAAGCATTCAACATTTTCAAATCTATGTTTACTAAGATCTGTCTATTATCTATTGAAACCCACAATAATATTTAAAATATTAGTAAGCTTAATATATTTAAAATCATAATTTATTGGGTACTTTCAATTGGGAGGTGGCTGTCCTGAACCCTAAACCCTAATTTTCAACTTATGAAAATATTGGAATAGATTTTTGTATTTTAATTTTCCATTGTTGTGTTTAAAAGTATCTGTTTGATTCTTTTAAAAAGTGAAGTTCAAAAAAATATTCGTTTTATATTTTCTGTGGGAATTAAAAACTTTATGTATAAAAAAAAAAAAAGTCTGAAAAATCTGTGTGTAACTTTAAGGAACTTTAAATCAGTATGATCAACTTTTACAAAGAAACATTTGATTCAAAATGCAGCAAATCTTATAAATTACACTTGAAATATTGTTAAACGTAACTGTTAATGATTTACCTCTGAAATTTTTTTAAAAATTAAAAAAAAAAAAAAATACAATGTAGATGTAAGCAAAATCTTAATACGTCAATATAACCCTTCTTATTAAATTATTATTACTGTGTTTCAGTAGTTACAAATTTGGGGAGAGGACAAATATAAAATAAAAACTTTCTGAAAATGCAATATGAGAAGTAACTGCACAATTACTAGAAATGTGTACCTTGGATATTATACAATTTGCATGCAATGTTTTGGAAAAAGACACATTTTTAAGACATTTTACTTTGGACCAATTATGTAGAATGGCTCTTATATTTATATGGCCTTATCTTAGCAAGTTGTATGTAGTGTTGAAGAAACTTTCTTTTAAAAGCAATGCATTACAATATTGCATTACTCCCTTAAAAAGCAGCTAATTGTGTTACATTAATTTTGTGTTACTTTCTCTCATCAAAAAAATAGTAGTCTGTCTATTTTTGCTTATTGGTAATGTTTAATTGGATCATCGAAGGTCTTTGGTTAATAAAAAAGAATGATTTGCATGATGGTTTGCATTTCACCATTTCTATTCATTTTGAGGAATACTGAATCATTTTTTGTGCATTGAGATGAGTAAATGCGTGTTCACATTTAGTGTATAACTACAGTAACCGTCTTGTTTACACAGCACACAACGTTAATTTCTCACAACATTAGGACAAGAGAGCTGTCAGTGAATTAAAAAGTAATGCATTACTTTACTAGATACTTGAAAAAAAGTAATCTGATTACTTTACTTGAGTTACTTGTAATGTGTTACCCACAACACTGATTATATGTAGAAACAAATTTAAGAAACACATTCAAAATACTGCATGGAATATAGATATAATATAGCATGTATAATATAGATATTTGCATATATTTGTTAATATATATGTGACCCTGAACCACAAAACCAGTCTAAAGTAGAATTAATAATTAATTTAATGCCCAAAAATCAATAGGATATTCATGTTCAATAAAGATATTTTGTAAATATATCAAAAAATAATTTTTGATTAGTAATATGCTTTGCTAAGAACTTCATTTGGACAACTTCAAAGGCGATTTTCTCAATATTAAATTTTTTTTCGCACCCTCAGATTCCAGATTTTCAAATAAATGCATCTCGACCAAATCCTAAAGCTTATTTATTCAGCTTTCAGATGATGTATATATCTAAAAAATAAAAAATAAAAATTGACCCTTATGACTAGTTTTGTGGTGCAGTGTCACATATGGACTTAATTTTCAAGAGGTCACTAGCAGCACATTTGACAGGACACTATGTTGGTCACCAGTTTAACCAGGCAGATCTATAGCGTTATTTCATCAGCGTGGTGTTGCTATTTCTCATTCTGAATGCTTTTACAGCGCAAGGGCAGACATGAGATATACAGCTTAGCTTACAGATAAAGCTTAGATGAAGCCTTTCCATCTTCACCTTGCAATCCTAGACTATCGTCTGCTCGTGTGAGATCTGTCAGTTGGCTCAAGGCTTTTCTTGTCAAAGTAAAGCACCTCTAACAAAAGACTTCTTTTTCTGGCTCTCTGTATTAGCCGAAATTGGCCGCTGTGTTCGGTTGTCTTTGTTAGTGGAGCGCTGTCAGGAAATGGATGTGTTTGTGACAGTTTGGTGTGCGGTATCTGTGTGCGCTTTGTAAGTTATTGTGATCCCGCTCTGTGTCTGCGGCGGCAGGAAGCCCATCAGGCTTTGCTGTTTTCCCTCTCTGCGAGCGATCGATAGGTCACACGTCTTATTAGACCCCGTCACTCATTGGCCGCGCTTGGCTTCTGCGCTCAGTTTTTCTTTGCTTGCTCCAATCTCCCCACAATTTAGATGAACTCTGGCCTTTCGTCCTCCTTCCACCGCCCATCACTCTGTCATTCATGATACGCACTCCCACCAATACCCCACCGGGCTGAAGCATCGATTTTGTTTTTCTTTTCCTCTTTCATTCTTTGCCAAGTTCATGTCATTATCATATCATCTCTTCATTCTCTTGCTTTGTTTTCTTCAGCCTCCCTAGCTTTCCGTGTGCCTGCGGGTTTAGTTGTCGCACTGATTGTAAAGTGCGTGCACGTGTGTGTGTGCACGCGTGTCCTTTAAGACTGACAAGCAATCTCAGAGAGCCCATCATGCTGTGTTTGAAGGAGGAGGAAAAGGCCAGACATGCTTTAGTCTCTTCTGGTTTACTGTGTTTTCCCAGTTTCTGTCATCTAGGAGATGGAACTGTTTTTTTTTTTTTTCCTTGAGGTTGTTTTCCTAAACCATAAACAAAATTGTATTAGAATTCAAGAGATAATAGGGAAAAGTGGGTTAGATGTCGTTGTGTGTGTTTTTGGTGCTGTCAGACTGAATAATTGATGAAGAGGTCCAGGAATACACAGAGATGATCTAACAGGTGCTGGAAGGTCAAACCAAATACTCAGGATTATAGGTTATATACAAGATTATTAGTTAGGTTCTTTAAATGATATTAAATTAGCTTTCGTGAAATAACAGTAAACGCTATTTTTTTGTGGCAATTATGGTAATACAAACACTAGGCTAAGAGTAAATTAAGTAATGCCTGAATTAAAATTAGGTTAATTTCTACAAATACCTTTTTAACATTTCAAGTTTTCTAAGTTATATTATATATATATATATATATATATATATATATATATATATATACACTACCGTTCAAAAGTTTGGGGTCAGTAAGACTTGTAATAGTCTTTAAAGAAGTCTCTTATGCTCATCAAGGCTGCATTTATTTTATTAAAAATATAGAAAAAAAACAGTAATATTGCAAAATGTTTTTACAATATAAAATAATGTTTTTTATTTTAACATACTTTAAAATAGAATTTATTCCTGTGATGAAAAGCTGAATTTTTATCAGCTGTTACTCCAGTCTTAAGTGTCACATGATCCTTCAGAAATCATTCTAATATGCGGATTTATTATTAGAATGATCAATGTTGGATAATATCAACAGTTGTGCTGCCAAATATTTTTTGGAACCTGTGATTTTTTTTTTTCAGGATTCTTTCATGAATAACAAGTTTAAAAAGTACAGTGTTTATTCAAAATATAAATATTTTATAACAATGTAAATTATTTATTATTAACTTTTAATAAACTTTTAATTATTAACTTAATACATCCTTGGTGAATAAAAGTATTAATTTCTTAAAAAAAAAAAAAAGAAAGAAACAATAAAAATGTACTGACCCCAAACTTTTGAACGGTAGTGTATATATATATATATATATATATATATATATGTGTGTGTGTGTGTATATATATTCGGTTAAGTTGGAGTATAAAATTCAGTTAAGTTGGAGAATAAAATGTCAACTTTGTTTGAAATAATGTTACATTGTCATTCAGTGTAACACAATATTTATGTAAAAACAATGTGCTTATTCTGACATTAAAATATCAAAAAGAATAAGGAAGGATATTACATTTTATTGTGTTTTAAATAAGTAAAAATTCTTACTGACAAATGGGCAAAATCTAGGATAGTGGCAGATTTTAAAAATTTAAAATTACAACTAATTAGTATTTGGGGTGAAATTAATTTTTCTTTTAATATGTCATAAATTGATTTTTGTTGTAAATATGCCTGACAAGATTGTTACACTGAATGACATTTTAGTTTCTGTCTTCTGTAAATTAGGGAAAATGTGTGATATTTATTTTTTGCTCAGAAAAAAGATAATATTTTTTTGGAAAAACAACAATTTAAAGCAGTATTTCATGTATTGTTTTTTGCTTAAACCTGTTTTTCGTCTTTGACCCATAACTTTATAAACAACATTAATGTATTATACTAAAACTAGTATATAAAAAATAATAAAATAAAATAAATTAATAAATGTTGTAAAGTTTGCAATGGAAAAAAATGTTGTTTACTATATTAACTTATGCTAACAAATTAGACTAATTAGTATTAATTATTAATATTAGTAATTAGACTTATTAAGTATTGGCACATTTAATAATGTCGTTTAAACAGGAAAGCTCAATTGTAGATGCGTTGGTTGGGAATGAAAACTTTTAAAAATAATTTTCATTAATTGAACTAAAGCTGATGCAACATAAAATGTAAATACTTTAGCATAAAACTAGCCTTGACAACTAAATCAAATAAAACACATTTAAGCAAAGACTTTTTTTATATATATATTTTAGTATATTTTATTAATCATGTTTGTTCATAATGCATTAGTGTATGCAGTTTTGTTTTTAACATGCATTGCAACATTTACCAACATGTATAATTTCTTTAAAACTCTTGTTCATTATTGGTGCATGTAAAACATTGGGTTATCGCATTTAATTGTACAGTGGCACTTTTTTCATCCCAGTAATTTTGTGCAGTTAAATATGCATGTGAAACCTACAGAGACATTAAATATTTAAATATTGTCTACACATATCAAATCTTGTGATACAGTGTAAATATAAACACTTGTAATATTTCAAACTGAGACGGAGTCACTCGGGAGCTTTCAAGACGAAAAGACATTAACTACGTGTCATTTAATCACGGTTCATAAACAAATAAGGAGCTTTCCTTATATCTGTAATCTGAAGGGAGTTTTTACTCATCCAGACTTTAACTGAGTTATTCTTGTTCTCTTCAACGCTCCCTCTACTCCTGTCAACTTCCTTTTTTTCCTCCAGAATGTGGGTTTTTAGGATGTGGTGGGATTTAGCAAGGGGACCGGGAGAAATTGACGGACATTGTCGCCGTGATTGAATTTGAATTTTTCCCCAAAATACTTGGCAGACACATGGGGTGCGGCAGTCCGCCGAGTCCCCCCGACTCCTGCGGGACACGTGTGCTGGTTTCCATGCAAGGACGTTAGCAATGGTATCGCCAAACAGGACGCAGTGACACAGTTGCAGTCAAACTTTTTGTCTGTTTGACCCCTTAAGCGATATATGCGAGACTCGAACCTCCGTTTCCCACATGAGCACCACACACGAACACTAGCCCACAGCTCCAACCTCTTCTTTTGACAATGAAACAGAACGATAGACAGCCTCAAACAGGTGTCGTCAGCCATCCCAGGCATCCTAACAAGCCGTGCCACCAGCCGTTCATTACCTGCCGTCTCTATGAGAACAGGAAGTGAAAGCGGTGCTCAAACTCGTGGACTGTGAACACAATGACCTCGTCCTAGTCTGCCTGATTAGAGAGAGGGAATACGGCGCCTCTCACCATTTCTTCCGAGCATTATTGTTGTCTCTATCTCTTCTCTCTGTAACGATGTGGTGTAGCTGTGGCTGGGGGTTTTAATTAAAGTGCCACCGCTGGTGAGGGCATATCACGTCTCATCTCATCAGCACTGCAGTCTTGCACCTCTCAATGTCACCCAGCTCTCTCACACACGCTCGCGCGCCGCCGCCGATGTGTTTGTATGTGTGCGCGAGTGCTTAAGAGTGTTCGTTAACGAAAACATTTCTGTCGAATTATGTCATCCCTATTTGGTCTGGACTTATATTGTGCGCCGCTGTACCTGCTGGTGCTCTGAGTGGAATGTAGGACCCAGTAATTGCAGAGAGTTTGAGTTTAATTTTAGCATCTTGCAATTATGCAAAGGTATTTTATGCTCTGGGAACACTTTAAAAGTGTTTAAATTAATAAGCAATTAACACAAAAATGCTTAGAAGATCAGTAGTTTATGTACTGTACATTGAAATATGAATGAAATGAAAAGAATGAAACCTCATAGCTGTGGTTAACTGATTTACTCAACTGTTTTATACATTCTTTTTCTAAATATTTTTCAATTTATAGTTTTTATTTCCACCAAACATTCATAATTTAGTTTTTCCATGATTTAATTTCATGATTTCCACCAGAATTATTTATATACTATTATGGGCTGTTGGGCTGTATTATTTTAAAGCAGCTTTTATTTTTATGTTTAAAAAATAAAACAAATTTAAAAACTTTTGTTTTTAAGCTTTGTGTTATGTATGTTGTTTGTGTTTTTTCTAATTGGCTTTATTTTTTATTGTAGTTACTATTTTTATATATATATATATATATATATATATATAAATTACTGCTTTCGCTTAAACTTGTTTTATTTAATTTAGTTGCTAAGGCAGCTTTTAGTTGTTCTATTTATTTATTTTATATGCATTTAATATTTATGTTTTTGCTTGTTTTAACCAATTTCTAATTGGCTTTATTTTTTATTGCAGTTACTGATTTATATATATATATATATATATAATTTAGTGCTTCAGCTTAAACTTATTTTATTTCATTTAGTTGCTAAGGCAGCTTTTTAGTTGTTTTTATATGTAGTTATATTTATTTATTTTATATGCATTTAATATTTAGGTTTTTACTTGTTTCAACTTTTTTACTTGTTTCAGCTTGTTTCAACCAATTTCTAATTGGCATTATATTTTATTGTAGTTGCTTTTTTTGTTAATAATGTACTACTACAGCTTAAACTTATTTTATTTTATTTAGTTGCTAAGGCAGCTTTTTAGTTGTTTTTATATGTAGTTATATTTATTTATTTTATATGCATTTAACATTTATGTTTTTACTTGTTTCAACTTTATTACTTCTTTCAACTTATCACATTTCTAATTGGCTTTATTTTTTATTGTAGTTACTGTTTTTTTGTTTGTTTGTTTGTTGTTTAAATAATTTAATTCTTCATCTTAAAAAACTTATTTTATTTAATTTAGTTTCTAAGGCAACTTTTTAGTTGTTTTTATATGTATTTATTTTATATGAATTTAATATTTAAGTTTTTACTTGTTTCAGCTTTATTACTTGTTTCAGCTTGTTTCAGCCAATTTCTAATTGGCGTTATTTTTAATTGTAGTTACTTTTTTGTTAATAATTTACTTCTTCAACTTAAACTTATTTTATTTAATTTAGTGGCTAAGGCAGCTTTTTGTTGTTTTTATGTATTTATATGTATATATTTATTTTATATAAATTTAATATTTATGTTTTTACTTGTTTTAGCTTTATTTCAATTAACAAAAACAACTTTTAAAAAAAAGTTTGTTTTATGAAATTATATGAAATATGAGCAACATGTTATACAAATGACATTTTCTTAGTTTCTTATTTTATTTTTAATTTTTACACTAAACTTCATCTGTCCTCAGTCACATAGTCACAATAATAACTACTCACTGTACCAAGCAGAGTTGGCAAAATATTAAAATATAAACTTTTTTAAACAGGTTTCTGACTGATTTGCCATTGGTTGACCAAACGTGTAGCCCCGCCCCCAGTTCACACTATTGGTGGATACAGTGTTTTGTGTCAGGCTTCTAATGCTAAATTCGAATTTAAAATTTCTGATAGCGCCAGTCAAGTCAGAGTATTTACACATTTCAGGGAAATCAGCTTATGAACGACTTACTTTTAGTGGTGTCTGCGTATCAAAACAGGATAAAAGAATTTATTTAAAAAATAATGCACTTCAGCTTGAAGTTCAATTTGTGTTAACAGCTCAGTGTGGTTTAAAATCCCGATCCGTCTCCTCATTTTCTCGGCATACATAATCACTCATGTATGGCAAATAAATTGTATAAAGGTAGACTCATTCTCGCTCATGGCGCAGTGAGAAGGACCATACAAACCCAAACAAAGCTGGAAGCGGTGGGCCTCGCTGAAGAACTAAACAGATGATGGATGGGACAAGCTGTGAAAGCAATGGGCTCTCGCGTGTCTCTGGCGGTTTGTAATTGCAGGAGAAAAAGGATGCTCAGCAGCCCATAGTATCGCCCTAATGGGATTATTCCCCAGCCATCCTCGTCAAGAGAGAGAGAGATAGAAAGAGTGAGAGAGTCAGTAATCCAATTCTCTTACTGTATGTCACTAAGAATCACCCGCTGGATTGCATACACATACATACATCGCGTACGCTTGGGAGAGTGCGTCATTTGCTGGAGTCATTGCCTGTTCTGTATGCATGCATGCATGCATTTGTTTCTTTACATGCATTTGTGTTTGTTTTATAGCATGTAATGTTGTGTAATGTCGCTTTCAACAGTAGCTGTATCATAAAAAACTGTTGCTTATTATGGAAATCACTCTCTATGTTACTTACGTTATGCAGAATTTTTTTCTACCAGTCATCTGTCTCCCTTCCCATAGGTATATGGATGCATTATGCTCGACTTGAAGATAGTTGACCCAAGAATTAACCCTCAGGCCATACAAGATATAAATGAGTTAGTTTCTTCATCGGAAGAGATTTAAAGAAATTTAGCATTACATCACTTACCACCAATGGATCCACTGCAGTGAATGGGTGTCGAGTCCAAACAGCTGATAAAAACATCTCCAGTCCATCAGTTAAAGTCTTGTAAAGAGAAAAGTTGCTTGTTTGTAATGCGTTTTTAGTCCTCTATCCATGATATTTTGCTTACTTCAGTAAAAAGTTGTCTTGTCTGAATCAGGAGAGAAATATGCACCGATTAATCAGTGTTTACAAGTGAAAACAGTTCAGAACAGTCATAAACAAATATGTTGGTGGATTTGATGTGAGAGTAAACCTTAAACCTTAGTCAGGGGTAAAGCCATATTTATTTTTGTCAGGATTAAAAACAAAGCTGTGAGGAACAGAAATACTGTTTGTTCATGTGAGTGTACAGTTTAATGTTATGAGATGTGAAAATTACATGCTCTAGGAGCTTTATTGCTTTATTCATTACAGCCTTGTTTTCATCCATGTTAAATTTAATATTGCATTTTACTTGCCAAAGGTTCATTGTGATGATTTTTAGCCGTTTGAACTCTCGTTCTGACGGCACCCATTCACCGCAAGGGATCCATTGGTGAGCAAGTAATGTAATGTAATTTCTCCAAATCTGTTTTGTTGAAAAAAACAAACTCATTTACATCTTGGAAATGACTACCTGTCCTTTTATTTATTTTTAAAGCAGATTAGAAATGTTGCTTTTAAATATTACAATGGATTCCAGTGATTTTCTTGGGTTCATTGTTGCTCACAAGCATAATGACACACACTCTGGAACTACATAACCCATCATGCATCACACATTGCCTATTGTAACTCCTGCAATGCTTTAATTTAGCTTTCTAATAGACCAATTTGGAGTAGACGTCACAGTTACGTCACTTGCAGCTGCACGCGCATAATGGTTTCAGAAAAACACTGGTAGCAAGTGGAGGTAATCGGGTAAAAATCCATGGAATAAGAGAAAAAAATATTTTTGTGCTTTTGATGTCAAAATCTGAATGCCATTTGAAGCTAAACGCAGATGTTTAAACGAACGTACTATCAATAGACTGCTACTGCTACCACCCACAAAAAATGTCATCCCTGTTTCAGATCTGTAAGACAATCCCACTAACGTCAATTATTTGGAATAACAGTGCTTATCAGTAATATGCGGAGAACATTTTTCAAAATGAATATAATCTATAATCTTTTTTAAGTCTAATTATTTTGTATTGTATCAATTGTGTAATTCTCTCCCGGGTTTTCTGCAACTTTGATGCGTGCGCATCCCGAATGTTTACAAACATATAATTGGTCTATAAACCTGGCATTGTTATGAGGGTTGTTTTTTCTGTGACAGATTGCTTATTTGTAAGTCGGTTTGGATAAAAGTAACTGCTAAATGAATAAATGAGAATATATATTATTCATATAGCGCATGAAAATATAATATGGCTATTATGGTGTAAAAACAAGAAACAGTTGTGTGCACATTTTTCTTTGTGCTTGTATGGGTGAGATGACTTACGTGTTTCTGAACAATAGCGCTATTGTACGAGTTGTGCTTCATACATGATCAGTCATAATACAATAACTGCACTCAGCGGTTTGTTCTTTGCTAAGAGCATCTCTAAGGAGCATAAAGCTGCTTTATGAATTTTCATTTGAATTCGTATCAGCTTCATTTTGGCCATCATGCAGCAAGTATATTAAATATTTTTGAATACACGCACAGCTTGAATGCACACGCCACGGATCAGAGATTTGCTTGAGCGTATTTGTGTGTGTTAAGTGTCTTAGAGCAGTCATTGGTTGAGATGGGAATGCCTCATCATTCCAGATGCCAAATCCCTTTAAGTGTGTCTGACAAAGAGCAAAATCTCTCTCTGCCTGTCTGTCCACTCTTTCTCCAGGCCTTTCTTTCTATGAATATCCGTCTCTCTCACTCTCTCTCCGTTAACAATGACTTTAAGCTATAAATCTCCTTTGCGCTGATAGAAAATGGTCCATGTGAATGAGGAGACTCTTAAAATTCATTTAGGGTGATGCTGACACACTCATCGCTGAAGGTAATGCTGTATTGTTACGTGGTTTGTTTTTATCCATGCTATAGGATGGAAATACTTCATTTCAGTATTCAATCTCTTTTTTGTTTTAATTTTCTCTGTTGTAGGACAAAGAGTGATAGAGACAGTGAAGCTGTGTGACTGAGGAATCCCTTATTCCTGTTGCAGACTGCAGATGGGTATAGCAGTGAGCGAGAGAGAGAGACAGGACATGATAGAGACACGGACAGAGAAGGTCTTCTACAGCCAAACGAACGCTAATGAAGAGCGACAGCTTCTTTATAGACTCACAACACAGATACAATGAGGATGAGAACATTTAGAGCAGCATCTCTCCTCTCTGGCCTCCATTACCCTGCAGATACTAGACCACAGGCCAGACAGAACAGAGTCAAAATATCTTTTTATAGTCAGCTATTTGTCTAATTTGACTGACACGGTGTGTTGTGATGTTTATTTTTTCTTTATGTATTTATTTGTTCATCTTTGTAACACCAAGTAAGATATTTTTGATAAAATCCAAGAGCTTCTGACCCTGCATAGACAGCAATGCAACTAAAACAGTCCCTAGGCCCAGAAAGTTTGTAAAGACATTGATAAAATAGTCTATGTGACAGGCGGATTTCATCATATATATCTTAATTTGTGTTACAAGATGATCGAAGTACTTAACAGGTTTGGTACGATGTAAGGTTGAGTAGTTAATGACAGAATTTTCATTTTTGGATAAACTATCCTTTTAAATATGACGGATAATCAGATGTTTATCAGCAACAGTTGTCATATTGAGAAGGTCACAATCTGCTCGCATACACCTGAATGTGAATGGATTCTAATGAAAGTTACAAATACAACGGGTTGGATAGGTGGAGAAATTCATCTAGCCATGAGCTAGTGTTGCTATTGTTAACTAAAACTATTCAAAAATATTTTCATTAATTAAAATAAAGCTGAAATATGAATATTAGATAAAAAACAACCTTAAAAACTTAAACCAACTGAAATAAGTAACTAAAATTACTAAAACTAAAACTGATATAAAACACAAATTAACATAAAAAATACTAATAAATTAAGAAATATTAATAAATTAATATATTCCTAAACCTTAAAAAAAGCTCATTTAAAATATTATGAAATATCACAATAGTATAGAAGTAATGCTAATGAATAACTCTGTCAAGAACATAATCATATATATATATATATATATATATATATATATATGTATTTATTTTTTTTTTTTTTTCCAAATAATGTATTTGTAACTTCATAACTGTATGAAGCAGCTATCATAGTAATTTCTTTCACTTTATATTATAACATATACACTTGTTCTAAATAGAAAATTATATAAACTTTGTGACCTTGGACCACAAAACCAGTCATAAGTGTCAAAAAGCTGAATAAAAAAGCTTTCCATTGGTGTATGGTTTGGTAGGATAGGCAAAAATTTGGCCGAGATACAACCATTTGAAAATCTGAGGGTGCAAAAAAAAATCCAAAGATTGAGAGAATCACCTTTAAAATAGTCCAAATGAAGTTCTTAGCAATGCATATTACTAATCAAAAATTAAGTTTTGATATATTTACAGTAGGAAATTTACAAAACATCTTAATGGAACATGATCTTTACTTAATATCCTAATGAATTTTGACATAAAACAAAAATTGATAATTTTGACCCATGCAGTGTAATGTTGGCTATTGCTACAAATATACCCGTGCTACTTAAGACTGGTTTAATGAACTTAAGAATAAGTGCCATAATAGTGTATAAATGATACTAAAAATAGCTCTGTCAAGAACATAATAATATATAATAATACATGTTTATTTAAATCATAATATATTTATTTAAATCATATATTACTTCAACAGCATGCAGCAGCTATCATTTTTTTTCACTTTATATTATAAACTATACGCTTGATCTAAAAGCATAGAAGATCAAACCCATACGTTTATTTTATATTTTATACATGAAACAGTTTCCACACAAAAGTAGTTAATTAAGGACATCTTCTCCATTGACTTCTACTCAAAAAGGGCTCCTTATCTACATTAATCTTATTCATATCTATGATTTCCGTATCATTATTGTATTAAGCAAATGTATTAAATGGAATCCTTGAAGATATAGACCTTAATCTAAGATCAGCAGTCTGTGCGCTTCTATGGGTGCTGCGCAGTGATAGACACATTAACTAGCCATTTAGCTTCGTAACGGCTATTATACTGTGTGTTTTAGCACGGCTGGAATGCTATATTGACCGATCAGCATCCAGGATGGAAACGATTTGTTTTATAAAGTAGAACACAATAGTTTCCAGATGATGTACCCTTTCATCGAAACGCCGGGCGACGTACGTGCGCTTCCTGGGAGGCGTATGAAAACCTTGAGTTGAACACAAAACCAGCAAATTTCCATTGCTGCTGAGATGCACGCTAATCCGAAGAGCTTTGTGTTTTCTGAGGCGCGGGGGGTTATAGTTCATTAAGCCGTATGGGTCCTGAGAGAGACTCTGGCCCTCTCTCTGTAAAAGACGCCCGGGCTATTAACGCAGCAGAGGACAGGATGAGTTCTCCTCCATTAGCTTAGCATGGCTAATGACTCCCATTCATCCACTGTTTATGTAAAATGGAGCTCTTTTAGAGGCGGCGCGCGCCATCAAAACAGCTGGCGAGATATTAAGCGTGGAGCTGTGGAGTCAGGGCATGGATGGATGTGAGTCTGGGCGAGTCACGGTTGGGAAATTGTTCACAATGAGAGGGGCTGCGGTTCACGGCGGGAGACCGCGGCACAGAAACGCTGCCTTAGATCTCAGCAGAAAGGCAGTGAGTCAGTAAGCACAAAATATCCCTCAACCCGCGTAAAGGAGAAACAAGAAGCTCAGCAAGAAGAGCCAAGTGAGGGAGAGAGCAGAAAACGTTGAAGAAAGGGAAACCGAGAGAGATTAGCTCAGCTGTACTGTGTTCGGAAAATCACTCTCCGTGCTGAGGGAGACAAAACATGAGGATCTGTGTCTTCAAATCACATAAACTCATGAACCCAGAGATGCGTTACAACCCTAAGAGTCGAGTCTGTTTTTGGGCGTGTGAGCGCGTCTGTTTTAAAAGAGTGTTTCGGCGTTAGCTTGCGTGCTAATTATGTGACCTTGCCTACGGTACGTGTCTTTTTTCTAAGGTGAGGAGAAGAGGGGGGGAGTGCTGAAATAAGGCATCGAGTCGGTGTGTGTGCGTTTTTCACAGCGTGTGCCTCGATGTGAGAGGGAGCTGATATAGTGCTGATCAGGTTCCTACGATGGCGCCTGCACCTCGCAAGGATAGGAAACGGTACAGGGGACAAAAGCAGACGGAGAGGAAACGAGAAGGGAAAGCAGATGGAGGAGAGGACAGATGGGATGAAAGAGAAAGGGAAATGAAGGCTGAGAGAACCTGAGGAGGTGAAGACGGTGAAGAGGAGGGTTATACATTCTGTGCAAACAAAAAATGAAAAGAAAAAGTGTGCTTTACCTCTTTTAAGGTTTGTGTGTGTGCTTTGTTTTGATTTTGTTTCGTTTTTGACAGAAGGTACAGAATAAGAAAACGATTAGTGCATGATGCACACCAGATTCAAACCAGCATCTTACAAATTAAGCACCATAGAGCACAAGAAAACAAAGTAAAAGACGAAAAGAGAAGGTGTGTTTTATTTCTGTAATTTTTAGGGATTTTTTGCAGGAAATTATGAGGGAGGAGAGAAGGCAATAGAATGGAATTCTGTGGAAAGTTTATGACGTGAGCCAGATTCAAACCATGAGCTTCCACATGAGCACCATGGCCCAGTATTATCAGTTCAGATGTGTAAAAAAAGAAAAAAAAATCTGGAATAATAAACCAAATGTCTGTTAAACATTCAAATTTAATTAATAATAAAATAAAATAAAATAAAATAAAATTTGTTCGCAAACTGAACTGGGATGCTAGGTGGATGATTGGAAAAAACAGGTAACACCATCTTGACTACACTTGAAGACCAGCTAGACCAGTTAGATCCAGCTAAGACCAAAAAACCCTCCTTTGTCTGCAGGGAGACCACACTTAGTACTTCTATGGTGGAAATGAAAGTTCACCTCATCTATTTTAAGCATTTTATAGTGAATCGATCCTAAACGGACCTGGCTCTCTCTCATATGTAGCATTAGAAAGTATGATTCATTCAAATGAATCGGTTCGTCCTAGTGAATCGCTTCATTCTAAATGGCCCTGTCTCATACGTTGTATTGGAAAGTATTGTATTCCTTGTAATGAATCATTCATCGTACATGTCCCTCTCTCTTATGTAGCATTAGAAAGTATGATTCATTCTAATGAATCGGTTCATTCTAAATGGCCTTGTCTCATCTGGTTGTATTGGAAAGTGTGATTCCTTATAGTGAATCATTCATCCTAAATGTCCCTCTCTCATATGTAGCATTAGAAAGAATGATTCATTCTAATGAATCGGTTCATTCTAAATGGCCTTGTCTCATCTGTTGTATTGGAAAGTGTGATTCCTTGTTGTGAATCGCTCATCCTAAATTGCCCTCTCTCGTATGTAGCATTAGAATGTATGATTCATTGTAATGAATCGGTTCATCCTAGTGAATCAGTTCATTCTAAATGGCCTGTCTCATATGTTGTATTGGAAAGTGTGATTCCGTGTAGTGAATCATTCATCCTAAATGTCCCTCTCTCATATGTAGCATTAGAAAGTATGATTCATTCTAATGAATCTGTTCATCCTGGTGAATCAGTTGGTCTCATATGTTGTATTGGAAAGTGTGATTCTTTGTAGAGAAACGGTTCATCCTAATCTCTTATATGTCATATTGAAAAGACATACTGTATGCTGGACTTCTCCAGTCATTTCATTTAAACTCTGCCCCTTTCTTAACACAGGCTTACATTCAGGTCTGCCTCCATCCGGTCTACAACAAGTGACCGGAACCAAATTCCCAGACATTTTTTGTTCACTCTGATGATTTTGCAACACATAAGAAAAGATCTGTCGCTAATTCTGTCTCATCATCACAATACTGTCTAGGTTAGGTTACTTGAGTGAGTATAAAGTTCCAATAGTGGACTCAGCAAAATCTCCCTATGTGTCCCCTGCATTGTTTACTTTATTAATTAGTGTTTTAATTTGTCGCGAGGCCCTGCGAGGTTAATTAACGTCAATGTCGGCATGGTTCCTCTCAGCGTGTCCGCCGAGAGACCGAAGCTCGACGCAGAACCGCTTCCCACAGTCAGCCAGAGACGAGAGCGTCTGACGATATCGCTGACATATATAAGGTGGCCGTTCATGTGTGTCTGTCTGTGCGTGTGTAGATAACTCGTCTCTGTTCTGCTCTGATTGTCTCCCACGCAGCTCATTCTCCCACACAAGTTCCATAAAGTGACCGAACTGAAAAAGAGACCTTGGGTTGTTTGTGTATGCCGGAGCCCGGCTTGCAGCCATACGTTAGGGCCCCACAGATGAGGTGGAGATGTCTGGCAGAATCGCTGTGACTGCTCTGCTTCCAAACGCCCTGATTAAAGACGCAGGCGGTAGGACGGGGCCATACGGCCAGCGTAATGAGAGAGCCAGCTGCGTGTTTTATGAACATTGTATAATCGAATGCAAAACTTAGACAATGTTTTTCTTGCATTAAAAATGTAAATGTAAAAAAAAAAAGTCTCTTTCTCATCACATTGTCCAAAACAATTTTCTGCTTGGCTCCCTTCTGCGAGTGTGCAGAGCTGGGTGCTAACCGATCTTGATTGCATTCTCTACAGAGAGAGAGAGAGACGCAGAACGAGAGACGCATGGGAATACATCCACCTCTCCCATCCGCATGTCCATTCCCCTCATAATGCTATTAGTATTGACTGTCATTAGGAGCAGTATTAGAGTATTACGACGACTAATGTTGATGGAAGAGAGAAAGAGATGATGGAGAAATGTGAACAGGATCTACATCAGCATGACGGAGGAAAGTGAAGATGCAGACTGACTGAAGGAGAGATAAAAGGAGCAAGAGTGGAGTTGAATGGAAAATGAGGAGAAAGTTATATAATTCTCCACAGGTGCATTGCACCTTTTTTCTAACAAAAGTTTCGAGCTGTTATTGTGTTCACACTTTGTTTGCTACTTTTCCTGGCAGGTAGTTGTGTAGCATGAGCAAACACTGAGGGAATAGTCTAACACACTTAGCATTGGGAAGTCTGATTTATTCTAGTAAATCAATTTGTGCTAAATGGCCCTCTCTCATGTGTCCCATTGGAAAATGGGATTCATTCTTGTGAATTGGTTCATCCTAGTGAGTCAACCTAAAAGGCCATGTCTCATATGTTGTACTGGAAAGTGTGATTAATTGCAGTGAATTGGTTCATCCTAAATGGCTCTCTCTAATATGTACAGTAGCATTAGAAAGTATGATTCATCCTAATGAATTGGTTCGTCTTAAAAATGGCCCTATCTCATCTGTTGTATTGAAAAGTGTGATTCATTCTAATGACTCAGTTCATCCTAAATGGCTCTCTCTCATATGTAGCATTAGAAAGTATGATTCATTCTAATGATTTGGTTCATCATAGTGAATCGGTTCATCTTAAATGGCATTATCTCATCTGTTGTATTGAAAATTGTGATTCATTCTAACGAATCAGTTCATCCTAAATGGCCCTCTCTCATATGTAGTATTAGAAAATATGATTCATTCTAATGAGTTAGTTCATCCTAAAAGCCCATGTCTCATAAAAAAGTGCAATTCGTTTTAGTGAATCAGTTCATTCTAAATGGCTCTCTCTTATATATAGTATTAGAAAGTATGATTCATTCTAATGAAATAGTTCATCCTAGTGAATCAGCTCATCCTAACTGGCCCTGCCTTATATATTCTATTGTGAAGTGTGATTCTTTGTATTGAACCGGTTCATCCTAAATGGCTCTCTCTCAAATGTAGCATTAGAAAGTATGATTCATTTTAATGAATCCGTTCATCCAAGTGAATCGGTTCAACCTAAATGGCCCTGTCTCATATGTTGTATTTATAAAAAAGATTCATTGTAGTGAATCGGTTCGTCCTAAATGGCCCTCTCTCGTATATCGCTTTAGAAAGTGTGATTTATTCTAGTGATTTGGTTTATTCGAAATGGTTCTCTTTCATATGTTGCATTTGAAAGTGTGATTTATTGTAGTAAAACGGTTAGTCCTAAATTGCCATTTGTCATATGTAGCATTAGAATATGTCAGGCTTTTTAGTGAATTGGTTCATCCTAAATGGCCCTGTCTCATAATTTGCATGGTACATATTGCAAGTATGATTCATTTGAATGAACTGGTTCATCCTAAATGTCTCATATGTTGTATTGGAAAGTGTGATTCACACTAGTGAAATGAAATGGTCCATTCGAAATGATCCTCTCTCATATGCTGCATTGGAACTTACAAGCCATTCTAGTAAATCAGTTCATCCTATATGATCTTCTCTCATATGTAGCACTTATAAATTCAAATTTATTCCTTTAAATCAGTTTGACCTAAACAACACTTTTTCATATGTAGCATTATTAAGTCTGATTTATTCTAGTGAATGAGTTCTTCAGAATGGTTCACTGATTCAAGTCCATGCAGTACAGAATGCACAATGTTTCTGGGTGTATGTTAAAGCTCTTTGTTGATGTATGTAGTATAAATTCATCTGTTTAAGTCTGAGACTGTCAACCTACTCATTCAAAAACCCTCAGTGTTTTCCTGCCAGTAAAAAAATACAGATCTGACTAAATGATAACTTGACTGTAATTTAACTTGACAAGCCAGAGTTTTTAAAGAAGCTTCCCAAACACTGGTGACTGGTTTGTGCACAATACCTGCACAGACTTTGTTTACCTCAAAATCCTGTTTGTGTCTTGCTCAGTGTTTCATTTAAAACTGGTATATTAACTTTGAGTGTGTGTGCAGTTTTTGTCGTCATCAGTCGTGTGTGAATGGTTTCGATTAAGTCGCTCGCAAACAAGTGAGCTCAATTTCAACTTCATTTGTATTTGCCGTTGTGTCAGACAGTAATTAGCGTGTGCGCATCCCACCATCCAATCCACTCTCCCACTGACTCACACAGCGTGATTGTCTATCAACGCTGAACTTGATTTATTTTTGTAGGTGCCTGTCCATTTCTTCCACTGAGCAGATGTGTTGCTGAACATGTGAAGGGAACACGCATGTAGAAAATATGATTAATTCTAATGAATTGGTTCATCCTAGTAAATTAGTTCATCCTACATGGCCCTGTCCCAAGTATTCTATGGAAAGTGTGATTCTTTGTACTAAATCGGGTCATCCTATAATGATTCAGTTCATCCTAAACGGCCTTGTCTCATATTTTGGATTAATAAGTGTGATTCACTGTAGTGAATCGGTTCATCCTAAATGACTCACTCATGTGTAGCATTAGAAAGTATGATTCATTCTAATGAATTGGTTCATCCTGTAGTGATTCGGTTCATCCTAAATGGCCCTGTCTTATATGTAGCATTAGAAAGTATGATTCATTGTAGTGAATCAGTTCATCCTAAATTAATCAGTTCATCCTAAAAGCCCATGTCTCATAAAAAAATGCAATTCATTTTAGTGAATCAGTTCATCCTAAATGGCTCTCTCTCATATGTAGCATTAGAAAGTATGATTCATTCTAATGATTTGGTTCATCCTAGTGAATCGGTTCATCTTAAATAGCCCTGTCTCATCTGTTGTATTGAAAAGTGTGATTCATTCTAATGAATCAGTTCATTCTAAATGTCTCTCTCTTATATGTAGTATTAGGAAGTATGAGTCATTTTAATGAAACGGTTTATCCCAGTGAATCGTCTCATCCTAAATGGCCCTGTCTCATATATTGTATTGTAAAGTGTGATTCTTTATATTGAACCGGTTCATCCTAAATGGCTCTCTTTCAAATGTAGCATTAGAAAGTGTGATTCATTCTAATGAATTGGCTCATCCTAGTGAATCGGTTCGTCCTAAATGGCTCTGTCTCAAATGTTGTATTGGAAAGTGTGATTCATTGCAGTGAGTTGGTTCACCCTAAATGGCCCTCTCTCATATAAAATCTATGTTTTTTTAGGTGCCTGTCCATTTCCTCCACTAAGCAGGTGTGTTACTAAGCACATGAAGGGAACACGCATGTTTTTTATGCGAATTGGTCCTGGGCAGATGAAAGTCTATTAACAGAGCTGAGCTGGAACCGCATCCCAGTGATGTCCTGACCGCTATCTGTCACTCCCAATTAAATCCGACGCCAACTTGAGGAACCTAGTCGTTATCTTTGCAGATGGGAATCTAGAGATTATTCTATTCATAGCTTTGTGAAATGTCCCAAAACTCCTCAGATGGCTTTCATCTCACTCTCTTTTCCTCTTTGTCCACTTGTCTTCCTGTCTTTTGTTATTCTCAGATTTCGCCCTAGTCTTATCTTTCTCAGTTTCAGTGGCGGTACTATGGAAGCGGGGTGTGTTTTGGCAAACCGGCTTGGTCTGAACTGACTTTGCCGTATTGAGATGCAGCTCCTAGTTTCATTATAAGCCGCTTTAAGGCAATCTGCATATTACTGTGGTGAATACAGCTGAGCCTGAGTGGAGGGCTATTCAAAGAAGAATCCATTTGTCACTGAATTAGCGCTAATTAGCAGAGTTTGGGCATGCTGTATCATAATTGGACACATTTTTCTATGTTTCCTCCAGCTGGGTGCTGGAATTCTGGCACGGGGAGCGGAAGATGCGAGCAAAGGGGGCTGAGGTGGGAAGAGGAGGCGGTGAAGTGTACAGTATAAGTCCCTTTGTTGATTTAGCTGGAAGCAACTTTTGGCTGACTGCACCCGCTGGCAGAGTTCTTGTTCTCTTATATAGAGCTATACGTACGCTTTGAGGCACACGCGGAAAAATTAAACACAGGGAGAACGAGCACAAAAGAGGAAAGAGCGAAAAAGAACGAAAGAGATGGGGCGTAAAACGCCTGTTCTGCAACGTGCAGCTGGATCATCAGCGCAACCTAATGAAGGTAGAGGCATCCCACTGGTTTTATACCACCAGCCTCGCACAAGGGAATGCCAATTAAGTGCCCCCTCCCTCCTCGGTTCACACACATGCATGCCCAAACACACACTTACGCACAATGAAGGATGCAGAGATGCGATCGCACGGGGGGAGGTGTTTGGCAAGCCCTGGAAAGATGTCAAGATCCTGTCATTCCGCTACCGTTGAGCACCGATCGGCTGAGAAAGCTCTCTTTCTCCTCAGACCCTCCCTAGATGAATATCATCATGTGGGTTGATTTGAAAAACAACTTCCTTCTCTGTTAGCGTGACTCGCTTCGGAGTCAATGTGAGGCTGAATGCGGTGTAGAAAGAGCATGACTGAACAGCATGAGGTCTGGTTCACATTGCAGCTTATTCTGGCCAGGAAACACCCACTTAGATAGGAAGTGAGCGTCTGACTGACATAAGCGAACCACCATAAGCGAGTTTGTTTTGGTTGTATGTGCTGTTTAGAGGCAGGTTTATCTGAAATTCTTGATATCATAATGATAGACCATTGTGGAAAATATATATAATTCATATAATAGTATAGTGGCAAATCTAGTGACAAATCGCATGCTATGCAAATCTCATATTAAACAGCCTAAAAGTCTGTTTGTGTTAGCTGATATAGGTGACACTACATTCATTTCTTGTCCAAAATTCATTTTTTAAGCTGTTCATGTATAGCCTGGTGAATTATTTTGTCAGTAATTGACTAACACAGCAGGTTCTGCATTTATGTCTTCATAAATTCGGAAATGTACATCAGATTGGATTGTAATAAATAATCAAATCAAATCAAATCACAATAATAGACCAGCTCGAAAATAGAAAAAAATAATAGTAATATCACACATAATAATAATAATAATAATAATAATTATTATTATTATTATTATTATATTGACTAATAATAATAAACATGAGTTTAAGCCAAAACTCATGTATACAATTATAATGACAATAATAATAATAATGATAATAATAATTATTATTATTATTATTATTATTATTATTGTTGTTGTTGTTGTTGTTGTTGTTTTTGTTGTAGTTGTTATTGTTATTATTGTTATTATTATTGTTGTTGTTGTTGTTGTAATAATAATAATAAGAAGAAGAAATATGACTTTAAACCAAAAACCCTGTGCAAAATTAATCATCTGAACTTGTTAATGTTAAAACTTGTTAATGTTTTAATGTTATAAAATACAATAAGCATAATTTTACACATGAATTTTGGCTTAAACTCTTTATTATTATTATTAATTGTATTGTTATTATATTGACCAATAATAGTAAAATAATAAAATATAATAATTATTTTATTTTATTTTATTTCATTTTATTGCATTTTATTGCATTTTATTTTATTGCATTGCATTGCATTGCTGTCTCCATTCAAAAAATTCTTAACCTTTCAACATTAACAAGTTCAGATGATTAAATGTATCTTGGTTGCCCCCTTTTTATACACTTGGGCAAATCCAGGAGAAAAAGCACTTTTAAAAGCACTCATTTTACCAGCCTGGTGCATTGTAAATATGCTGTTTGTTTCCAAGCAGATCAAGCCATCCAATCAGATTACAACTTGCCGAATCCAGAAAGTGCATTCAAACTAGTATGCATCAGACGGTCAGTCATTGTAGTATGGGCGGTCAGTGGGTGTGCCGTCTCGGCGGAATGAACCTGAAGAGCTTTTGTGGTGAACTTCCAAGACATTATTGTCCGTCTCGTCTTCACTCAGGCCTCGCGCTCATTTAAAGCACTCTGTTTAATGTATGGTGTCTATACCCCGTAAGCACTCGAACAACAGCTCTCTTAAGTGCTTTCGTAGCCCTGCCTGCTACATCAGGTCATAGCCGGGTGTGAATGTGATGCTTGTCTTCACAACTTCCCTCCTCAGAGAGATGGATAGAGGCGCACAGGAAGATGAAGCCTAATGTGAAAATAAAATGTTGAGCCTGCAAAAAAGACGGGCGGTTTGAAAACCCCTGGATGTACGCGTGAAGTCCTCCCAAACGCGACGTGACCGGCCTCGCAGATAAAAAGCGTCCGTCCGACTCTACAGAGACCCTTTACTAATGGCACAACATGCAGGAACTGGACCCAAGAGAGGAGGAGGGAGGAGAGGAGGAGGTAGAGAGAGAGAGAGAAAGAAAGAGAGAGAGAGGGAGTTCCTTTAGCTCCTCACTCTCAGCTGAAGTCTCTGTGGAAGTGGGACACTGACAGCAGCACAGTGAGACTGTAAGTGTGTCTCCTAGTGTAAATGAATCAATGAGACAGGCATTCTGACAGACATGTTGTCCTTCTGTCATGGACGGGTGAAGTAAAGCTGACTGCTGCAGTATGGAGACAGAGGAAGGTAAGAACAGAGGACTCTCTTTACTTTAGACTATAGGATCATTTCTATATGGTCACAGCATTGATTTTAGTGAAACACTCTGGGAATGTATTGATTGTGAGGTCGGTTGGTGAGTGTGTTTGTGAGGAAGAATTTTGGGAGACCTATTGAGTTCCACCCTGTTTGGCTTTCGCAAGGTCAGATACGGTCTCTTCTGCGTGTATTCTGACGTGAAAGGTGTTCAGAATGACTCGATATATTGTAGAGAGATCAGGTGTGTAGGTGCATTTATTAAGCACCGTATCTACTAATGTACACAGCCATCTGTTCACGATGTGTGTGTATGTGTGAGAGAGCGAGCATGTGTGGATATACAGGCATTCACATGAACCTGTGTGTTTAGAACAGCACATACTGTACAATTTTCTGTTCGCATGTGTGTAATACACAATTTTTTGCATTATTAGATGATACAATATAGTACGTAAATTATACTACCAGTCAAAAGTTTTTGAACAGTAAGATCTTTAATGTTTTTTTAAATGTTTATTTTCTCTTCTGTTCACCAAGCCTGCATTTATTTGATCCAAAGCATGACAAAAAAATCAGTAAAACTGTAAAATATTTTTGCTATTTAAAATAACTGTTTTCTACTTGAATATATTTTAAAATGCAATTTATTCCTGCGATTTCAAAGCTGAATTTTTAGCGTCATTACTCCAGTCACATGATTCTTCAGAAATCATTCTAATATTCTGATTTGCTGCTCAAAAAACATTTATTTTTATGTTGAAAACAACAAAGTGGAGTTTTTCCAGGTTTCTTTGATGAACAGAAAGTTCAGAAGAACAGCATTTATCTGAAATAGAAAACTTTTGTAACATTATAAATATCTTTATCATTACTTTTGATCAATTTAAAGCATCTTTGCTAAATAAATGAATGCTATAATGTTACAAAAGTTTTTTATTTCAGATAAATCCTGATCTTTGGATCTTTCTATTTATCAAAGAATCCTGAAAAAATGTACTCAGCTGGTTTAAATAATAATAATAATAATAATAAATGTTTCTTGAACAGCAAATCAACATATTAGAATGATTTTAAACAATGTGACACAGAAGACTGGAGTAACGATGCTGAAAATTTAGCTTTGATCACAGGAATAAATTACATTTTAAAATATATTTAAAAAGAAAACAGTTATTTTAAATAGTAAAATGTTACTGTTTTTGCTGTACTTTGGATCAAATAAATGCAGGCCTGGTAAGCAAAACAGACTTCTTTAAAAAACATAAAAAAAATCTTACTGTTCAAAAACTTTTGACTGGTAGTTTAGAGCATATTAGCTGCATAAAAGGAATTATAAGGATGCGTGTAGGTGAATATACAGTGTTTAAAAAAAATGCTTTTTGTTAAACCTATAAATATGATGCATCATGATAAACTTAATTTGAATGCCTTACCTTATAATTTTAATGCATTAAAACTTGCTTTACACAAAGGTAATTTTATACTGTGCTATATGTACATGGCACACCTTTAAAAGGTTAACACATATACTATCTTGTAAAAGTTTGAGGTCAGCAAGATCATTTTATTTTTATTAATTAAGGATGCATTAACATGATCAAAAGTGACAGTTAATGCACTTATAATGTTACACAACATCTATTGCTGTAAAAAAAAAAAAGCTGTTTATTTCAACTCTTTATTCATCAAAGATCCTGAAAAAGTCACAAAAATGTTAAACAGCTCCACTGTTTTCAACGTTGCTAAAAAGAAATATTTATAATATTACAATGGTTTCTAAAGGATCATGTGACATTGAAGACTGGAGTACTGATGCTGAAAATTCAGCATTGTGATCACAGGAATAATTATATTTTAAAATATTCAAATAGAAAACAAGTATTTTAAATTGTAATAATATTTATTTATTTATAATTAACTGTGAAGAATTTATGCAGTACTTGTGCATAAAACGCTTCATTCATAAACATTAAAAAACCACATCGACCTCTTTTGAATTAGGTTCAATAAAAAAAGTCGGTATAGCTTTCTGAAGTAGGTGAGTAGTATGTTTACAGGTAAATTTACTTCATGAATTATTCATGGAACATGCAACAATCACACTTTTGCAACTACTTATTTGCAATGCTGTTATTAAGCATAATTATTGTCTAAAAACTGCATATTTTTTTCCTTTCAAGTAATGACATGCTCTCGCTTCATAAAGACCTTGTGTATTTGCTCTTTTGACCATGAGATAACAGCGCGTGCATATTCAAAGTTCTCTAATTAGCGGATGTGCGCTATCATCACAGGTGGTTGCGATGAGAGCTGGAGCTTCGCCTGTGCTCACTCAGGTCCAATCACATGTAGTTAATGAGCTGACGGGGTTAGTTACCACTGGGTTAATGACGCACATTAATATGTTGCTAATATACCCCAGGTCATGCAGTAATTAAAAATCTCATTTTCAACTCATAGAAAGCACAGACTCTCCTTCATCTTAAACGATTTAGTAAAGAGCGAGAGAGAAAGAGCGAGGTGTGTCGATTAGGATTTCATTCATGATTCCTCGTATCATTTGTTTGATGTCATGGTTTGTGGCTGTACAGTACGCGTGTGATGTAATGTCAGGTATTACACAGAAGCGGTTGCATCAGGTGTTTAGGGTTCATCCAAACACTTGAGCTCAGGGACACGCTCTCTCCTCAGGGTCAGCTGATGCAAAGGGCTGATGAATTTACCTCATAGTAGCACTTAAAACCACAGCCCCCGAGTGTGTGTGAGGTAGAAAAACACCCCACTGTGACTCTCACACACAGCCTTGTCATGTCTATAAATACTACTCATTTGCATCTGTTGTTCACACTTAAGAGAAAAGAGATGTATACATGACCCCAACAAAAAAATTACCATAGTTGCCACCAAATTAGTAGTACAGAAACAGCATAATAAATGAATACAGGTGTGAGATGGAGTCAGAATCTTTCTTGGATCATCTTTGTTTGCATTTGTTTTTTGTTAATGACAGTGGAGACTGTTGTAGTATGTTGGTTGTTACTATAGTGCTTTTATGATAGTTTATAATGGAATGTATTCCAATAAAAATAATACAGTATATACAGTGTTATGTGAAAGTTTTGGAACCCCTTGCCGAATCTGTGAAACTTTTTACAAAATAAGAGAGATCATACAAATCATGCTGAAATCATGCATTTTTTATTATTATTTTTTGTTTGTTTAGTACTGTCCTGAGTAAGATATTTTACGTAAAATATGTTTACATATAGTCCACAAGACAAAAAAAAATAACTGAAATTATTAAAATAACCTCCTGCAAAAGTTTGGGAACCCTTGGTTCTTAATACTGTGTGTGGTTACCTGGATGATCTACGACTGTTTTTGTTTTGTGATGATTGTTTGTGAGTCCCTTGTTTGTTCTAAACCGTTAAACTGAGCACTGTTCTTCAGAAAAATCATCCAGGCCCTGCAGACTCTTTAGTTTTCCAGCATCTTTTGCATATTTGAACCCTTTTCAGCAGTGACTGTGTGATTTTTAGATCCATTTTTTTTTTTTTTTTAAATAACTCTAAGCCGGGGGTGAAAACTTTTTGAAGAATTGGACATCTTCATCCTGTTCAAAAGTTTTCACCCCCCAGCTCTTATTGCATTATGTTTCCTTCTGGAGCATCAGTGAATGTTTGAACCTTTTTTTAATAGCTGTGTTTGAGTCCCCCAGTTGTCCTCAGAGTGAAAAAATGGATCTCAAAATCATACAGTCACTGCTGGAAAGGGTTGAAATGTGCAAAAGATGCTGGAAAACTTCCCAAACTTTTGCATAACACTGTATATTTGATAATATTTTGTTTTGTTTTGTTCACCCAAACCTCTGAGTTTCTTTATTCTCTTAAACACAATAGAAGATATTTTGAAAAATGTTGGTAACCGAACAGTTGCCGGTAGCCATTGACTACCATAGTATTTTTCTCACATACTATGAAAGTCAGGGACTTCCGTAAACTGTATGGTTAACAACAATCTTCAAAATTTCTTCTGATGACATCATTTTCATTTTTGGATGAACTATCCCTATAAATATCCATTAACCTGTCATCTAAAATACTCAAATTCACTGTGCCCTTGACCAAATTCTGTTACATTTCAAAGCCATAGTAATATTATATTAATTTATCAGATTATACTAAATGTGGCATGAAGAAGAAAAGAAGAAGAAAAAACTACACTTCACAAGTCTGAAGTGTGACATGAATGAGTGACGGAGTGCAAAAAGGTGAAAAAGATGAGCATGCACTCCAAAAATACAAACAAACAAGGCAACGCTAATAGTTGTGATTTAGTGGCAAAGTGGTTTTGGAAGAAGGCTGTTATCTTGAGTAGAGAGAGGAATCTTTTATTTATTTATTTTTTCCAAACACTTTGATCTTCAGTTCGGGTGAGAGGTTTCCAAAGACCACACAATGGAGGAGGCGGAGGCAGGGTTAGAGAGATGAGGAGACGGAGGGATGGGAAGACAGAAGTTTTCGCCGCTTTATTGCTAAAAATAGACCTGCTTCTATCAGAGTCACAGACATCAAAGAGAGTCGGCTGGAATATAATTAGCAATTTATATACTTTCACACCAAACAGCTGATATGAGTGACTCCATTCATTCATTTGTTTTGTGGATGATTTTAGTTTGATGTTTGCTAACTTGGTAAGAAATGTATGATCCTTTTTAATCAAGTCATTTAATTTGTAATGTCCAGGGTCAGCGAGTGTTTTGAAATCTGTACAGATTTTATGTAGTGTAGGCATGTAGTGTATTTCAGCCTTTAGTTTGGTCTAATTGTTTTGTTTATATAATATTGTGCATAGCCTTTGAATTGTTGAGTTATTTTATGTTACCCGTCAGGGCAGTTTGTTTCATCATCAGAACAGATTTAGAGAAATTCACTTGCTCACCAATTGGTCCTCTGCAGTAAATGGGTGCAGGCAAAAAAGAGAGTCCAAACAGCTGATAAAAACATCAAAATAATCCACAAGTAACACACACCACTCTAGTTCATCAATTAACATTTCGTGAAGCAAGAAGTTGTGTGTTTGTAATAAATTAATGTTAGGATATTTTTAACAAACCGTTGCAAGTCCTCTATCCATAACATGGCTTTCTTCTGTGAAATGTTGCCTTGTCTGAATCAGGAGAGAAATATGCACAAATCAAGCACCATTTAGATGTCCATATGCTTGTGAATTTCAAAGTGTATTTTGGCCAGAAGTGACGGTTTAAAGTTAAAATGTCTATAACAACCATGCATGGATTCAGTTCATCCAATTAGCAGTTTGGACTTTCATATTTTCCAATTATTTGACTGGCTTGAAACCATTGATCATTCCTTTAGTAAATGCGTATCTACATAGTTTTTAATGCTTACTCTTTGGATGATGCGTTAAAGGTGACCTATTATGCCTCTTTTTACAATATGTAATATAAGTTTCAGGTGTCCCCAGAATGTGTCTGTAAAGTTTCAGCTCCAAATACCCCACAGATCATTTATTATATTGTTTTGAAAATGCCTATTTTGAGTGGAAGCAGAAACACACTGTTTTTGTGCATGTCTCTTTAAATGCAAATGAGCTGCTGTTCCCCGCCCCCTTTTCCAGAATAGGGCTGTGCGTTTATAACTCATAACTCAGATAGTCGGCCAAAAAACATCTGTTTGGTTTTGATGATCATGTCTATCATGCTGAAATCATGCGTTTTAAAGCAATTTTAGTTTAAACATCTGATAGAGGGTTTTCTAAGCGCACACATACAAAGCACGTGAACAGAAAGCGGTTGTCACACAGCATGTGAGTACTAAACTAAGTTCTCTTTCATGTCTAATTGCACTTAAACTGTCAAATACACACAAGTTTATGTTAAAAACACAAAAACAGTATAAATAAAGTCTCTGCTTTCTTGTTTCCCATTTATAGCGCTTAAACACAGGAAAAGTCATGATATGTCCTGTTTAAGGTTGTGAGAACAGTGGACCAGCACAGACTTCTATTTAGAGCAGAGCCCTGCAGTCTTCAGCAACAGGTGTAAAGTTCATCCTAGGCAGGAGAACTGACAGTGACGAGGACGCTAAAAGGCAGTAACATCACTTCTGCACTTACCCTAGTCAAAGTTGCAACTTAATGATGTCACCACCTCATATCAGTGACTCTACTCTTCAGTTTGGCCCTGAAGCTTCTGCCTGTGTGGCAGCTCATCATCTCATGAACTTCTTCCTTGAGCAAAACGCTAGAGAGTGTGTCAGCGGAAAAGTTGTTTTTCATGGGGCGAATGAGGTTGACGCCATGTCCTCACGATGTCAGAGTAGATATTACTTTTTAATGCGGTGTTTTAGAGCTTTTTTTTTTGGTCTAGCCTTGTAAATAAACAAGTGTAGCATTGCTTAGGGATGTGTGTGGTTGCCAAAAAGCTTTTTATGAATATTGTAGGACTTGTTCTGGGAGTGAAATGACAAGCATTAGTGTGTTCTTCCTGGTTTATAGCAATATCTCTCTCATATAAAATACCACTCAACATACTCTGCTTCTTGGTTGCTTTAAACACCCATGAAATCTCTTGACAAGTGCAGTTTTTTTTCTGCTTTGATTTCTTCGTGAAACAGCAAGTGTGAGGATGTATCATAGCGGCTTTCATTCTTTCTAAATAACCAAATACCTCAGTTATGTCACAGACTTCAACCATCATTTTTTACTTGCTGATTGGTTACAGGTGATATTAGTGGGCGTGACATTGTCAGTCAAGCATTTGATTGGACAAAAAAAATCTGTGCAGTGCAGGATGTGTCATCATTAATCTGATGCAAATACAAGTTTGTTTATTTATTTATGTTGTATAATTATGTCATTTTTAAATGAAGTAACAAACTCAACATTTGTAGTTTGTGAAGTACAGTGGTTTTTCTGAATTGCTGCTAAAAAGCACTGTGAGGGGTGAATGTCTGGGTTATAGGACCTTGATTGTGCTGAACAAGGACACAGATGGTTGTCCTGTTTGTGTTATTTTTTGCTAATATTTTTCATGATGCAATGTTTTGCAAGGCCAAATATCATTGTTCCGGTTAAAATATTAAGCAGATTTTTAGGAGGCTGAACAAGTGCATGTATCAGTGTATCTGTGGGCTCTCAGGTGGGGCTGTTGAGTGATGGAGGTTATTTATTCCTCTCTCTTCTGTAAGGTAAAACGTGTGGAATCCATAACAGTGTCATCAATCTAGAAAGACAACACAAATGTAATTTATATGGAAATGACGTGCAGAGAGCGGACAGAGGCCTGAGTCTAATTGACAATGTGTGAATGTGTGTGCGTGTGACCGCACTGGATTCACTGTCCTCAGTGCACATGCTCATACCATCATGGTCTGGCGGAGCAGGACACACTGACACCTGCAACGTGTTTTAGTCAGTGATCATGAATCAGAGTGCAGTGTCCTGCATAAGGCGCTGCAGGACACAGCCCAAACAGTAAATAAGCATAGCGTTGAATAGATGATGAATTGCTATCATTATACAGCATTTAGGATGCTGACATGTTAAAAAGGAAACAAACAAGCGTATTTAAAGGAATGGTTCACCCAGAAATGTTTGAGTGTTGTTTTGTATTTTTTATATATAGTACCATTTTAATATTTATTAATATTTTGAATTACCTTTATATATATATATATATATATATACACTACCGTTCAAAAGTTTGGGGTCAGTAAGACTTGTAATAGTCTTTAAAGAAGTCTCTTATGCTCATCAAGGCTGCATTTATTTGATTAAAAATATAGAAAAACAGTAATATTGCAAAATGTTTTTACAATATAAAATAATGTTTTTTATTTTAACATACTTTAAAATAGAATTTATTCCTGTGATGAAAAGCTGAATTTTTATCAGCTGTTACTCCAGTCTTAAGTGTCACATTATCCCTGAATGTATTTCTGTATTATAGATTGCAGCAAGTGCCTGAAAATTCTTTTGTGCTTCTTTAGTTCACTTAACCTCTTAAGGACCAGGTTTCACCCACTGAAGCTTCAAAATTAATGCATTAAAAGTTTCTTATGGTTTCAGTTCGGACTTACAGGCACTCTGAGGGTTCTCACAGTGACTTTACTATGATGGACACAAAGTGAGATATGTTGCGAAGAATAATAACAGAAGACATGCTGCAGTGGTCCTCGACACTCCTGGACTCACTAAATCCATTAAAGTTTAGTCTTTTGGCTGATCCTCTATTAAACTGAAGAGGAGACGTGCCGGTGTGTCTCAGTACTACATTCTGTCCCCTCACGCTGAAAGATTTGACTTGCATTTCCTGAAGTCATTCTGAGACAGACAAAAAATGAGCAGGATTATAATGGAGCTCTGAGCTAAAGGAGAATACGGGCTTGAAGTTCAACATCAAAGGGTTTTTCAAAGAGGGAAACGTAACTGTAAAGTCACTTTTAAGATGAGAAAAGCTAACTTTCTTAATTGTGGAAAAGCTTACAGTAAGTTTCATGCTTTGATATTTTCAGCTGAATAAACCAGGATGAAGGGAACAGGATTGTGCCAGTGCTTATGTGGGTGCGTGATTATCGAACTTGTGCTCTGCCATTAGCATTGGCTGATGGTGTGAAATGGGCGTTAGTGTTTTGACAGGCCCGACTGAGCTTAGTGGTTGTAAAGATTAGGATCCTGTCAGCCTGTTCGACACGACACAACATCAGAATGAGAAAATGGAGCCAATCACAGAGCATTCAGACAATCTGCCCTCGAAATTCTCTGGCAGAGATAGACGTGGGATCGGTGACGGCCATCTTAGCGGCAGTGGGCATAAGATGGCCTCCTGCCCTGGATCTCACGAGAGATCTACGTCACTGTCCCTCAGCTTCCTGTCACCTTCCGTATACATTAGCTCTGCTCCAAACCTAGTGAGTTGTCTACATAGGTGGATGCACTCTAAGGTAAGCATCCAAACTCAAATGGACCCACAGAAGTGACTGATTTCAATGTTTGTCATATGAATGACCTCTGCACATTTGAAGTGACACAAAAAATGGAAATTCTTATTTTTGCTTTACATCATCATTTACTCACCCTCATGTCATTCCAAACCTATATGACTTTCTTCTGTGGAAGAATGTTAATGTTTTTTTGTTTTGTATTGTTTTTTGTTATTCCGTTAATTGTTGTTTATTCTTCAAAATATCGTCTTTTATTTTCCATAGAGGAATGTCATACAGGTTTAAAACAACATGAGGGTGAGTAAATGATGGCAGAATTTTTATTTTTGTTTTGTAAGTGCACAACTGTACAATTTAAACTTTTCCACAAGAAGTGTAGTGCTATGCTCTGATAAATAAATATTAGAAATACATAACACAAATACAATTTCTGGTAAAATACTTTGTTTTACAGCTATAGTATAGTATAGTATAGTATAGTATAGTGTAGGTTTGGGTTTTACTACTAAAACATCTAGTATTATACTATATTATAATATACTATACTATTAAACCCTATACCATATAATTCAATTCAATACAATGTAATTTAATTCTGTACTATATTATATAGTATTGTAAAGTATAGTATAGTGTAGTATAGTAATTTACTATTAAAACCTATAGTACTATACTATACAACACTTTACTGTACTATCCCCTTCGCATTCCTGCAAAACGTCCCACGGGTGGAATGTTGGAACGCTAAGGGGCTATACTGTACTATACTATACTTAACTATACCATATAATTCAATTCTGTACAATACAATACAATTTAATTCTATACTGTATAGAATTGTATAGTATAGTATAGTATAGTTGTATAGGTTTTACAACTAAAAGCTATAGAACTATACTATACTATTAAAGCTTATACTATACTATACTATACTGTACTGTACTATACAATTCAAATCAATTTTACCATACTATACCAGTACTGTTTTATATTGAATGAATTATGAAAAAAGTTTTCTGTGGTGGTAGCTCACATTATCATGCGGTTTAGTAACTTTGGGGTATTTTTGGTATTTCACATCTGTTTTCCATCCTACTTTTCTCTGTTCTCCTCATTTCATCTTGTGTTCTTGTAAGGTAAAACCTATAGTACTATAGTTTACTATTAAAACCTATACTATACAATTCCATACATTTCAATTTAATACTATACTATCTTATACTATACTGTACTATACTATACTATACCATACCAGTACTGGTTTTTATAAAATGAATTATGAAAAAAAAAAAAAAACGTTTTCTGTGGTGGTAGCTCACATTATCATGCGGTTTAGTAATGCTGGGGTATTTTGGGAAATTCACATCTGTTTTCCATCCTGCTTTTCTCTGTTCTTCTCATTTCCTCTTGCACACCTGTAAGGTAAACTATGTGTTGCATTTCATATTTTCTGAGGTCTAATCCGCCTCCTTTTCCACCCCTTCTTCAGCGCGTGTGAATGCAGGTGTTGGATGACGGTTGAGCTAAACGTGTAGGTGCGTTGTTGATGAAAATAGAGGGAGGGAGAGAGTTCGGGAGAAATGATGAATGGCTCTCATTAGGGCGGTAATTTGTCACTTTCCATCTGACTGGGCTCCAGCTGTCTCTTCCTGAGCTTTTTGGCCTCTTTGGCTCGCCGTCTTCTCACCGGCCAGATGGGTGGAGAGATATTGTGCCGCGCCCCATGTGCTAGCTAGACCCGGGCTGCGGTATCAGGGTTTGTCTGTGAGCGTATTCGTGCGAGTTTGCCGACAGGACCGCTTCAGTCAGCGCCACGTCTGCTTGTATCCCGTAATCCGTGAATCTACCGAAATGATTTTCACATAATGGTATTACATTACATAATGTAATTTTCTGAGCGCACTTACCCAGAGGCTTCAACAAGTGATGGAAAAGTTAGACTCAGCAGCAATCAAAAAAACAAGGCGCAGGACAGGCTTAAACTTTATGAATTATGAGCTGTGTGAATCAAGCATCACAATGCACTTTCATGTAGTCTGTCTATGAACTTTTTCAAATCGAGTTTTGTCAAAATGGAGTGAAGCCAAAAGCAACAGCAGTGGAGAAATGCTGGATAATGAGAGGCTGAACCTAAAGTACGGCTGACAGCTCTTTTTAGCTGTAGGAGACCAGCCAATGTGGCTTCTCGTCAGAGAAAGGAACACAATTGATGCTCATAGACCTCAGTCGAAGTAGACGGCATATTTCATTTTATGTTAATAAAATTAAGCCTGTGAGGGATAGAAATACAGTCTGTTCAATAGGTTATACTACCCTGGTATTGATTGTTAATTTGGCTAATACTCAAAATATGTTTTTCCTAAAGATTTCCACTAGACAAAATCCCCCCTAATACAAACTATCGTTCAAAAGTTTGTGGTCAGAAAGCTTTTGAATGGTTTTTGAAAGAAGCCTCTAATGCTCACCCAAGGCTGCGTTTGGCTGCATTACATATTAAAACTTTTTCTATTTTTAATATATATTAAATTTGTGGATTTTCAGCATCATTACTTCAGTCTTCACTATTACATGATCCTTCAGAAATCATTCTGATGCACTGGTTTAATAATATGATGTGTTTAAGAAACATTTCTTATTATTATCAATGTTGGCAATGTTGAAAAATATTTATTTATTCATTTCTTAGGGTTTTTGTTTAATGTATTTTATTTTCACGACTTGTTTAATAATTAGCATTTTGCTGTATCAGGCAGCTTAAGCTGCCAGTGCAATGTTTTAAAAGTTCCACAAAGTTTATACTCTTCAGGAAAACAAAAGTAGTCTCTGAGTTACGAGAGAAGAAAGTATTTAAAAAATGAATTCTACCTAAGGGCCAAACCAGGGATGTTCAAGGTCAAATCAGCGTTCCAGGCCGGCAGATCCACAGTAGCACATCCTCTCCCAGAGAGATAAAGGGAATTTAGGAAGGACGGCAAAGGAGAAGAATCATCTAGAGGAACAGGTGCCCCCCCTCAGCCCCCTTCTAACGAGCCTTTGTTCTAATAACACAAAGCAATTTATACTGACCTTTATAGAAATGTAGCAAAAATAAATTACAATAGTTAAAAAATGCCCCTGAGCCTAATTGCAAAGGAGATTAAGTTTCCTATAATTGCTTTTGGCCACCTAATGCAATTTTTCCTTTTTTTGTAATTAAAGTGATTTAAAAATTTAATAACCCCCAACACACACACACACACACACACACACATACACACACATGGGCTCTTTGTCCAGTGCCATAAATACTCCTCATTATTGAGGCAATGGTCCATTGAAAATGGTGTCATGGTTTTGTGTGATGAATATTATGTGTCAGAAAGCTAAAATGAGTTCAACCACACAAACATTTTGCCTCTGAACTGTTTTTAAATACTCATTCAAACTTACCAAATATTATTCTGTTCCTGTTCAGAGTAAAATGACTCACTGGTCCATTCTCCCAGAATTCCAGCTGCTCGTCTGTCCTCAGATAGCCATATGCAGCTCTGGGTTGCTCTGCATTTTTACGGCCGAAGTTCTCCATCCATCTCTTTAGAAGTCAAGCTAATCAGCCAGCAGCACAATTTAACCTCTCTTCGCTCTTTCTTCATCTGCATATTCATGAGCTTTCAGTGTTTATTCGCCTCCTCTGTGCATTAGTGAGGAAGATCCCTGCATCTTCTAGTTGTTTCTCTCCTCCCATTCACTCGTTCTCAGATGTGATACCATAGATGCTTTTGAGTGGAAATGCTGACGGTAATCATATCCTTCCTCGCCTTTTTATTATTTAACGGGCCTCTGCCCCATGTCTCTTGGGGTCTGCTTAACAAGTAATCCAATCAGCCTGCTATATTTTATATATATTATGCATCCCCTTTCCACACAGATCATGAGGTTAGATATGGAAAATAGAAGAAAAGATAAGGAAAACTTTGGCAAGAAATATGGAAGAGTTACAATAATGGTAGGACTGTATATTACAGTTTTAAATTATCGGTCAATTCATGTTAAAGGGAAATGAATGCTTTATCTCAAGGATGCATTAAATTGAACAAAAATCATAGTAAAGACTTTATTTTGTTTCAAACAATTATATTTTAAATAAATGCTGTTGATAATAATGAACTCTATTTATCAAAGAAACGTATCAACAGTGATAAAAACAAAAAATAAATAAACAAAAACATTTCTATGAAAGCAAATCAGCATATTAGAATGATTTGAAGGATCATGTGACTCTGGAGACTGGAATAAAAGATGTTGAAAATGTAGCTTTGCAACACAAAGAATTTATATTTTAAAATATTAAAAATAGAAAACTTGATTTTAAATTGCAATAGTATTTCACAATATTTCAGTTTCTCTGCTTTGTGAGCATAAAAGACTTATTTTAAAAAATATCTACAAATACTTTTGAATGCTAATTAATGTACAGTTGAGGTCAAAAGTTTGTATCTTTCAGAATCATTAAATGTTAATTATTTTACCAAAATAAGAGGGATCACACAAAATGCATGTTATTGTTCAGTTAGTACTGACCTCAAAAAAGATATTTCAAATAAGAAATGTTTACATATAGTTCACAAGAGAAAATAATAGTTGAATTTATAAAAAATGACTTGGTTCAAAAAAGTTTACATCCCCGATTCTTAATACCATGTTGTTACCTGAATGATCAACTGCCTGCTGTTCTTAAGAAAATCCCAGGTCCCATACAAACTCTTTTGAACCTTTTAAAACAATGATTGTATGATTTTGATCCATCTTTTCACACTAAGGGACAACTGAGGACTCATATGCAACTATTACAGAAGATTCAAACACTCAATGATGCATTAAGAGCTGGGTGGGGGGTGAAAACTTTTGAACAGAATGAGATGTCTGTATTTTTCATTTTTTCTTTAATATTGAGAATAATTTTATTAATATTTAAATAGTTTAAAACATCAAATAAAAACTGAACCAACAAAACCATTGCTAAGACTACCTAAAATGAGGTGTGTAAAATAAATGTAGAAATTGTATTAAAATAAAAACCTCGCTAAAAAAAAAATCAAATAAGCTTTGTGTTTTGTGTGTTAGTGTGAATGGAGGTGTGTTTCTGGCACAGGGCAGCACTGAAGCAAATCAATAGCACACAGCCAGCAACCCGACTCAATATCCTGAATGACCGACACTGTACCCAATAAAGGAGTCATGGGAGAGGAGGGACGAAGCTGAAGAGGGGAAGTTGAGTCAGATGCGCTCATACACTTTCGTTGCATTCAAGGTCTTCTACAAAAGCACCTCACCCCTCTCACTCACTTTCCATTCCCAAGTAATGGCAGTCAGATTGATGCATGAAAGGAAGATGAAAGTGGAGCTGTGTGTATAATCTGCTTCTGTAGCATTCGCTTTTGAAGTTAAAGCTTAATTTGAAAGACAGAAAGTGCACAGTCTTCGCTTTCTTGATCCCCCAATTAAAACGACATGGTCAATAATATTGTCATTTTAGTTTTACCGATATGAATCTAAAAGAGCTACCAGATGTTTCAATAAAGGCATGGATTGTAGCGAGCTACTGCCTTTTCCCTCAGTGCTGTCTCTTCCAGGAGAGTAATTAAGGCAGGTAATAGCCTCCCACTCCTCCGCCTTCTACGCGAGGACTGACTGCACACGCCTCTTTGAAGGAAAAAAACCTTTGCAATTTTACCTCCAATGTCGCTTTTGGCAATTACTCAGAAACTCAGGTGCATTTAAAACCAATGACTTTGCTCCAGCTCCTCACAGATTTGCTCAAAAGAGTGGAAAAATTACACAGCGCCTATAACCGCTGGCTCTTTTATTGTCATATAGCCGCATGTATATGGTTCTATATTACAGAATCCTTGCTGGGAAATCACATCCAAACATCTGTATTACAGTGATGAAGTCGACTGTGTTTGTGTGTAAATGTTCTCATGCAAGTGCTCCCAGCTGGAGTTTTACTGGATAAAAATGCTACAGCAGCACTTCCTGTCTGCTGTTCTTGCAGTCCAAGCACTCCATAACTCACGTTTAATATTACGTACATGAACACCTGACCGTTTACTTCTGTCGCGGTGCCTTGTTTGTATATCATCAATGCACTTTTAGCATGATGTCATGGCTTTTCAGCTCCCTCATTATCTATGCACAGGTGTGAGCGATAAATTTTGCATGCATTTATGAGTGCATATATAACTTGTGCAGTAAATTTAGTTTTGTGACCCTCATAGCTTTGCTTTGCGAGAAACACCTTGGAGCTTCCATTTTATGGGAATTATTTTATGAGCACATTGTGCAACATGAACATCACAGGGACTGTTATGGTTAAGGTCAACGGAAATCAAAATTGACCCTCTATTTACTTCTTAATACAGCCGCCTGAGCACATTTATTAGTATGTGTTGTTCTGAAGAGAAAAAACGTTTTCATAACTCTTCATCAGAATTGACCCTATTTACTTCTGAGCTTAATTTTATCAGAACATGTTGTTCTGAAGAAAAAGTTTCATAATCATTCCTCAAACTGACAAAACCCAAGACTGTTTTTAGGAAACAACTTAATATTATTAATAATTAATATTAACCAATAGTAGACATACTTATGCATTGTTTTAGGCCATACTGTTAGCAGTGGAGCCGCTTGGAAAAAGCTTCCCGCTTTCTAATATAATAAAGTTTATGGCAATAACAGTAAATTACAATACATTTGTAGCATTTCTATTGGGATGTTTAATAATGTTCCCTGGCAGAACTTAATCTTCAGCCTCCATGTATCGGGTAAAAGCCTCTTTAGAAATGGTCCCCAAGGAGTTTCAAGAGGCTGACATCCGTAACCCACCTAAACTTCACATTTTGGAACGCGAAGTTTAGTATGAAATAGACACTTTTCTGGCGATCCAGTCAATTTCGATAGATCTCAGTCCTGCATTTTGTTGTATTAAATTTCATGTTCTTTCACTTGGAAACACACAATATTACAAAAGTAAATGGGTTGTAAAAGCCATTTCATGTCGGCTCTTTAAAGATTGTCACTGAAGTCATTCAATGCAGTTGGATCACATTATTGGAGTGCATTATCACATAAATGAGTTCATTAATGTCACTTGTCTAAATGTAAAATGTATGTTAAGGTCTCTGTTAGTATGTTGGATATCTGCTGCTCATCATGTCACATGTCAGCTCCTTTATCTGTCCATTCCTGTGGCCGCCCCTCCCTCCTGCACCGCCTCCCAGCCTCCTGCCCCTGCTCCTTCTCCCCACCTTCATCCAGCCCCCTTCTACCATAAGGGAGTGTCAGGTGCCTTGCTGGACAGCAGCTCTCCCACACCATGCTGGAGCCCCACCCAGAGATCAACTTCCCCAACTCATACCTGCTCCGGGCCCAGCCCCCCACTGGTAAGCCCCCTCCCACTCACATCTCATTGGCTAATGCCACCATTATCATCTTACCTTATTTTGAGTGTCCTGTGTTGTTTTCTGCTATAAAATAATAGTGCCTAAATAACAATGTGTTTTGAACTAAATGAGCAGTAAAACAGAGACATTCAGAACATTTTGATGAGAAATGATTTTGGTCCTTCTCGTCACATTGCCAGTGATTGCTGCTGCTCATGACAGTGGATAATTGAAACGGTGGATAACTCCCACTGTAAATGAATAACAGTTTTGACACACCACAGCAAATATGTTTTGTTTTTATTTGTTTTTGGTAAATGTGCTTTTGTATTAACCATTCATAAAATTGTATGTGTCCAGATCTGACACTCAGTTCAGATTATTCAGTCACTTTGCTACCTACCACAATAGTTACCGTAATCTATATGGTCATAGTAACAGTGTTGTAACCATTAAAACTGGATTAAAATTGTTTTGGTAATTTAAATAATTTTGGTATTGTGAAATGTTACCTTTGGTAACCAATTGAAATAAGTTGAAGTACTCAAAATTAAACATATAGTGTCTTATAAAGTATTCACCCCTTCAAGGGTAAGCAATACTTATGTATCGTAATTTATTTCTTTGTTTTTTTTTTTAATTTGTTTAAATGTTAGTTTTTGTTTTCATTGTGGTGTATGGAGTGTAGATTGATGTGGGAAAAAATAATTCTAAAGCAGTTTAACAGAAGGCAGCAACATAAAATAAAAAAAAAAAAAATGAAGGGGTATGAATACTTTCACAAGGCACTGTAAAAGTTAAAGTGAAATATTTAATTTTATTAAAGGATAAAAAATTACGTGACAAGTACATGACAAAAATACTAAAAAGCTGAAAATAAGAAAATAAATATTGTAGTAGTATATAAATTATACTAAAATAGCAGTACTGATGCAAACTTACATAGGTTCACTTCAGCAATGGATGATTACAGTGGACTTAAAGTTTTCATGTTTTTCACAGATTTCTTTTTTCCCCTCACCTCTAAAAAAAACTAAATTGATTTAACTTGGGGAAAAAATTGCTGCTGTCTGAACAAGTTCTAAGTGAACTGCCCACAACATACAAGAGATAGGGTTTATCATTTGTCATTTTGTCATGTTGCACCTGGTTAGGACATAGTGTTAGTTGTTGTCCCTAACAAGGTCATTTTGTTATAGGAATAGATTATATTTATGACTAGTGAAGCTCAAGGTGACAACAAATGGATATGAAATCAAACAGCGTCAGTTTCCCACAAGGACGTAACATATGAGGCACATGCATTATGGTAACTTATTACACTTTCACACGTTGTGTAGAAGCTCACTATAACAGGTCAGCCTGAACAGAATGTGTGTCTGAGTCGTTTGAGTACAGCTGTGCTCATTCAGAGTAATTAATGCTCCGTACGTTGCACAGTCCTCCAAACTTTGCCCCGCGTCCAATTCTGCAATCCAGGGGATATATTTAGCGGAGGGGAGGAAAAAAAAGTTGTTAATGTAATTTCTGCTGGAATATAATCTATTGTTAATGGCATTAGCCTCTCCTTTGATCTGCTATAAATCTTTATTACGTCTGATCAGGGCCCGAGTTCAGGAGCAACGCGATTATAAACCTTTTAAAATGACATTACATCATGCCTCTAATTGGTTTACTGTTTGCTGCAGCAACATCAATCATTTGCAGACTAACCACGCTGTAAATAAATTCACTCCAACACTGCCAGCTCCACGGCTCTAGAACGTCGCACCAAAAGGATTATGGATGAGAGAAGATCAAAAATACGAGAGGGGAAATCACAGTGTCTCTCAGTGCAGACAAGGTGACCACTAATAGCTCCATTGGACCTGTTAATGTTCTCGCGTTTTCTTCTCACCTGCCATAAAATTCGCATTTGCTAAAAGAGAGTTTTTCTAAAGAATCTAAGAATATAATCTCTGATTAGTATTGGAAATATGCTACCATCTACGCAACAGAACAGCGACAATAGCGATGGTGATGATGGTGGTGGTGGTGATGGAAATAATAGTACAATTATTAGTCCTTTTGTTCTTTCATCACTTAAATTCTTGAATATAAATGCCCTAATCAAGCTGTAATTTTAATTTGGAAGAAAATATCTGTATATTTCCACATTCTAATCAGCTATGTGAGAAAAAAAACTTTTCCACTTTGACAAACGCCATTCATTGTTTTTCTAATGCACTGGTCTTTATCACATTTGGAAAAATAACTACTTTGAATATCAGATGCTTGCAACTAATTATTCAGATTTCATATTATTTGCAAGTTTGTCATATAGTTTGCATTTGCTTGATCTGATGACACATTCAGCTCTGAGGAGTTTCAAAGCTCGCAATTAGCCTAAAAATAAAGCACTAAATAATTGGCTTATTATCATGTTGCCTTGAGCTTAGATTTTGTGTACAAGTCTGAGAATGTTGTTTCATTTCAGAGAGTGTGTGTGTTTTACATCTTGGCGTGTTGGATTGAGATGGGAAATGTGTGTTTGTGTCCAATTAAATGTCCTGCAATCTTTCTGAGGGTGATTGCTGTGCAGGAATTCAAATGTCTGGCCAATAACCCAGAGAGACATTATAAAAGGAAGAGTGCTTTGAGTAGATGTTTTTGAGACTGTTGCATCTCTTATTACTGGCTGGTTTTGATTTTAAATACATAAAAGCTTCACAATTAGGGATAGCGGAGTGTATCTCTATATTTCTGCTTAGTGTTTATTGCAGGTCTGTGCTCCATTGGGTTATATTGCACAGCTGGACTGCATCTCTGCCAGTGGGTAGCGCTGACACTGGTGGCATGCACACGGTGCCACAGTCATTACTTGAGCTATTGCAGCTGTCAGCGAGGCCCTGTGACTGGCAGCCTGGCTGTGTCAAAAAGAGCTCTCTTAGAAATGTGACGCATTGCCTCCTTTTCAACATATTTGCTTGTAAAAAGGTTCAAAAGTTTGGAGTTGGTAAGATTTGTGTCAATGTTTTTCACCACGGCTTCATTTATTTAATCAAAAACCAGTAGTTTCATGAAACGTTACAATTTAAAAGAACTGTTTTCCACTGGAGTATATTTTAAAGTGTAATTTATTTCTGTGACAGCACAAGGCAGAACTTTCAGCATCATTACTCCAGTCTTCAGTGTCACATGATCTTTCAGAAATCATTGTAATATGCTGATTTCCTGATTAAGAAACATTTCTTCTGATTATCAGTGATGAAATCAGTCATGCTGTCCCCCCAAAAAGTCTGCAGATTCCATTCATTTGCTTTATTGAATTTGTGACTCATAGCCTGTATATTTGAAAAACGTTGAAGCTGATTTGTGGCATTAGGTGTCTTTCCAAAGAAAGCTCCTGGAAAGCGCCTCTGTGCATGTGTGTGTGAGTATGAAGCGCTAGTGTTTGCGTCTCTGTCCATTTATTATAAATGGAGAGTGTCGGTTGGCTATTTTTAGCAGCTTCCAAAGTCACATACTCCTGCCAGTGAAATCAGCCGTAGATCCTAATGCATGCATTTTTAATCACCGTGTGCTTTGAAGAAATTCGGTTGAAACAATTTAGTTTGGACTGGATGCCCCCTTAAAGCTAATGTTATGGTGTTTTGCAGTAGTAATTAAAGACGTGCTGTTGCATAATTGTTTTTGTTTTTTTTCAAGTTATTGTTTTTGTATTAGGTTATTTAAGCCTTTGTTCTCAGAACAGAGGGCTGTGTGTGTTTGTGTGTGGGTGGGTTTTAGAGTGGGGTTTCAAAAGCCTGTTTATTTTCAGGCTGATTTGATGACTCTTCTCTCAGACTGTTATTATTGCTCATTACAGGAGGGGATTGGGCCAAAGAGGCTGAATGTGAGGGAAATGTTTCGTTCGGAGCCCAGCGTACAGCTTGCGTTTACTTCTGTTACCACCAACCAGGCTGTGTTTTAATTAAACCTCAGAATAGACGTCCAGAGAGTTCAACAGCATGACCTCCAGACCAGCTGCTGAGAGAGCAGGTATCTGGAAGTGTCTTTTGTGAGGGATAAGAGATTGCGCTGAAAAACACTGGGATTAATTCTTAGGGAACTAATGGAGTGATCATTTTGGAGAAAATGTGGAAACAATTGCCAGTGCCTTTTAAAGCTAATCTAATTTTATGCTGTGGTAATTAAGGATGTGTTGTTACATAAGTTTCATTATTACTGTTATTATTTATTCATTTATTCATTTTAGTTGTTTTTGTATTAGCATGTTAGTGAGAGGGGACAAAATGTATTAAAAGATGGTGAAGGAAAATTCGTTTTAGCTAATCAATTTGTTTGAGAGTCACTTTGAGTGATCATTTTGAGAAAACCGTGGTAGCTGTTTAGTTTAGACTTGACACCCACATTTAAAAGCTAATTTTATTCTGTTTTGCTGTGTTAATTAAGGGTGTACTGTTCCGTAATTGTTTTTTATAATTATTGTTTTTATATAAGCATGTCTGTGTTGAGTTCATATGAAGAACACAATGATGCAAACCTACAGTAGGCAAGAGAATAATGCCCTAAGATCTGCAAAAACTGCAAAACCGCGAAATCTTCATTAGGCAGAAATAAAAAGGGTTCATTTTATAGTAAAATAAATGATGTTTAAAAACTGCTTTTTTTATTAGGTTACAAAGATTGTATCAAATTATGATTCCAATATGTTTCGCTCTTCAGATCAAGTGATTTAAAAATGCTTTGCAAGTCGGTTTGAACCAGTTCAAAGAACAAAATGGGACTGCTGAAGATGGCAAGACACAGGCTTTGCAAAGCCTTTGAATTTGCTGTCAGAACTTGGATTTTTTTTAGGCCAGTGGCTGCTCTTGTGAGAGTCTTTGAAAGAAAGCAGAAGTCCTGACGCCTACTGCTCCTCTTGGCTTCGGCTGCTGTGCGGGCATCCTTCCTCAGCTTCCGACACTTGCGTTGAACCACAGAAAATATCAATAAACATTTTTTACCGAGGCTGGGCCTGGAAAACAAACATGGTGGCTTTCTGTTCCTGCTGCCAGTGGGCCTTCGGAGCTCCACTGTGAAACTAATGCAGTGTACTGAAAGCCAATTCCATCCTGCTCAGCGCCTCCGCTCCGCTCTGCTCTGCCCGGCACAGGCACGGTCCCAGAAAGAGCAGGGGGTGGGTTTAAGTGCTAACCTCAGGCACGCCGGACTGTGTGTGGGGATCTGCTTTTAGTAAGAGCGAGCTGAACCATGTAGGTTTGGATCTGTGTCAAGCTAGATGACCTCCACGCTGCGCTATTGAGACTGGCACAAAACTCCACTATGCTTTCAGTGTTTTCAAACACACACACATAGTCCTCAGTGCTTTGGTACTTAAGTTGTAGGGGGTGTGCATGTTTCCAGTTTGCGTGTAGTAGTGAACTAATGCATAGAGTATTTTGGCACGCAACCGTGAGTACTGTCAGATCACATTACTGTGCGTGAGTAAAAGTTGAATGTGTGTTTTGTGCATTTGGAAGCAAAATGTCTACTATCTGCCTTCCTTTATAAATTATGTATCTATTGATTGACTTGTCCATGCCTGAAAGTTTTATTATTCTATTTACTGGGAGTTGCTATTAATGATGTTGTCATATCATATTTTTGCTGGAATGTTGAGTGCAGAAGTAACACACTTTAGTTGCAAATTAATACGGGTGCAGTGTTCAAAACAACGATATTCATACGCCAGTGTTGTAAACAAAGAGGTCTGTAATACCAGGAGAAAGCTTTCCACTCAAAGACCTAGGGGTGTGCGATGTGTATTGTCTACAATAATATCATAATTGTTCTTTTTAAATGCTATGTGATTTGACTTTATCAGGTATATCACAAAAAACAAACGAAAACGCTCCCAGAGTGTGCACGCATACACTATGAAATATAGGTTAGACTACTGCGTGAGCACATTTAGAGTTTATGCTTTCACTGCATGTTTTAGTTTGTGGAAATACATTTCAAATTCCCCCAAAATTAAGGTTATGAGGGAAAAATGCCCCGTATGACTTATGTCATCTGATATAGTTAATATCACACAACGACTGACGTATTTCTCCAAATATCAGCATGATTGCAAATGTGATAATGATTTGATAAACAGCTCAATAAACAAGTAAATATTAAGTGACTTACAATTTAGACACAACAGTTTCTGTTTTTGCTGTATTTCGAAGTCGAAAGTTGTTCTAAACAAAGCCACAGCAGAGCAGTTTTGCATCTCTGAGCAACACACAACAGTGTTTCGTTACTGAATCAATCAGCCATTTAAATGAATGAGTTGAATGAATGACTCACTAATGCAGTGATTTCCCACCACCTACTGGAGATTTTAGGTTTACATTTAAAGAATATTTTCCCTTTTTACCCCAAATCATTTCAAATATCACTATTCATTTTTATTTTAATACTATTATTTTTTAGCATCGAAACATTAATTATGCATTTGTAACTGCAGGTTAAATGCATTAATGTTCTGCATTAAAGAGTCAGTGTGAATGTATCTAAATGTCTGATCTTGTTGATACTGATTTCATTGGATTGGTAAAAGCGCTATAGTGTTTTGCTATTTATTTTTTGATTAAATTTATTAATTTCACACGCAAGATGATGCATACACTGTCAGAAAAAAAGGTACAGTTCTGTCACTGAGGTGGTACCCTAAGGTACAAAGTGAAAAGGTACAAATATGTACTTTCAAAGTACTAAAATGTACCTGTAAGGTACTATTATGTACTATTTAGGGGTAGGTAAGGGACAAAGATGTACCTTTTCACTTTTATACCTTAGGGTATCGCCCCAGCGACAGAACTGCTTTTTTCTGAGAGTGTACATTTTTTAAAAATGGCATTAAAATGCCCATAAAAGTAGAGTGACCAGACATGTCATTTCTCTGGGACACGTTCAGCACAGGATTTCTATATTGCTTAAATTAACCAGGTGTTGGTTGTTTGCGCCGATCGATCATTGTATGACAGCAAAGTACACGTCTGGTCACCCTACATAAAAATTAATTTAAACTAATTGGAAAAGTTTATTTCTGTTACTCCTGCAAACTAACCACACACTGAATATGAAGAATATCAAAAGCTTTGGGAGTCAGATTTCCACGCCAGTCTTAAACCAGCACAATACAGTCAGCAAAATATCATCTAATTATCATTATCAACAAAATTCCAGAAAATATCGATATATCATTTTTATTGCATTATTACACACTATTTTTTCTATTTATTACTGTAAAGCTGCTTTGACACAATCTGCACAATCTAAATAAAGGTGACTTGACTTTACTTGACTCATTATCGCACACCCCTGTGCAGACCTGTTTATTTCAATGACAGTTGCTTGGCTGGTTCAGGATATGAGAATTTTGTGATTTGAAATTTGATCTTTGCTAATAAGTCATCAGTTCTGCTGCCAGGAAGTTTTGAGCCAATCATAAAAGTTATAAATGCCATGTGACTAATTGGAAAATGGCATAATGATAGATTCTTTACAATCAACAGCTACTTTAAAATGGCCTTAAGTGTATAAAGATGCTTTTTGTAACCTAACGATGTAGTTCCAGTTTCTACCAGCAGGTGCAAATTGGACCATGCCAAACTTTGATGTTTTGATGTGCTGAAATGACCTTCATCCACCATTTTATTGCTGTCATTTTTTGGCATACGTGAATATGCCGCTGTACTCGACTGGATTTGCCGTATATTGCGCCATCTAGCCTTCCTGCAATCTGCCTAGAGTTGAATTTTGGCACTCACAGTGGCTGGAGAAAACCATTGTGTTATTAGTGAATATGGTGGGGAGGGGGTGGTTGTATCAGGGTATAGAAATAGGCGGTTTCCTAATTACACTCTTTTATTTATTCACAAGCAGACACAAGCGTTTTCCAGTAAAATCACACTCTCTTTTACCTCCTGCAGTCCAGGGCCTCTCTCCGATCTCCTTTATCATCCCAAATTGACGTTTATGTTCTCACTCCTATTGTTTCCCGAGGTTTCCGCCACTTATGTCCAGCGGTTTATTTCAATTTGTGTTGGTGTCTGTGTGCTGTTGTTGGTTTAACTGTAGCCAAACAGAGGAATTGGATTTTAGCTGCTTTATCCTTGAATGTGTCCTTGGTACATGACTGATAGTTTGTGTAGACGTTTCAGTTGTACCGTTAAACATCCGAGCAAAAGTATCATCCCATTTTTAATACAGTTTCCAGAATAATTCTTGTGCACCAGTCAGTCTGTTTATAATAGGCGTCAATTAGTTTCATAAAACATTCATGGACAAAGAACCTTGATTATCCTCTAAAGTAAACCTTCAATTAGCAATTCCTAAAATAAGTATTTTAGGCTGTATAAATCTGTCAGTGTCCTAGAGTAAAGGAGACATCGAGAGTGAAAAGGACAGCGATTACTGTGCGCTGCGGGTGTGAATTTCTACCCTCACACACACACAGAGCCTCGACACAGCCATTTCATAGTCGACGCGGGGTAAAAGTTGATGATGCGTGCAGAGGTTTACGAATGAAGAATGCTTCTTCATGAATATGAAAACAACCTTTTCATCAGACTAGGAAGGGCTGACAGGGGAGCCCACAGTGTTTCGCCTCGACCACAAGTGACTTTTGCATTTGTTGTTTTCTCAAGCTTTGGGCAAACAACCTTTTCTCTTTTTTTTAAGCCAGTTGTGCAGGTAAAAGCACAAAGGTATTTGTAAAAACTCTGTGAAACAGGTGCTGTTATTTAACCTTGAATATCTGAAGATTTAAAAACACAATGGACCTACAGAAGTAGGAGCTCTCTTGAGCTTGTGCATGATATCTTATCTCTGATTCATAAAAATGTCCTCTTGACAACTGGCAGTGATTATTCAGTAGTGCTGTGTTTAATGATTTATCACAGTAAATAAGCGATTGAGCAAACTCAATAAATTGACCATCATTTGTCCAAACTGACTTAGAGTAAGTGTAATCAGCTTACCTATCATAGCATTCACATGAATTCTCCTCAGAGATGCTGGATAAGGCAGTGAAAAGCTTTTTAAGTTTTTTTTTTTTTAGTTTGTGGTCAGTAAGATATATATCAGATATAAAGAAATTAATTGAATTAATACTTGTGCATAAGATATGAAGTAATTAATGCTTCTATTCAGCAAGGACACATTAAATTGTGACAGTAAAGACATTTATAATGTTATGAGAGATTTCAAAGAAATGCTGTCCTTCAGACTTTATTCATCAGAAACTCATCACAGTTTACACAAAAATATTAAAGTTTTTCAACATTGGTAATGATAGGAAATGTTTCTGGAGAGCAAATCATCCAATTAGAATGATTTCTGAAGTATTATGTGACAGTGCAGACTGAAGTAATGATGTTGAAAATTCAGCTTTTAATTAAGAATTGAGTTAGATTTTATAATTTTGAAATATATAATAATAGAAAACAGTTATTTTAAACTGTGCTAATGCTTGACAATATTGCTGTTTTTACTGCATTTATTTAAAGTAGAAGTCCACTTCCAAAACAAAGATTCACATATAATGTACTCACTCCCTTGTCATCCAAGATGTTCATGTCTTTCTTTCTTCAGTCGTAAATTGTATTTAAACATTTTTTTAAATCGTTTACAACGGCATTTGGGATCGTTTGAAGCCGCATTTAAACTGCATTTTGGAAGTTCAAAATCGGGGCACCATAGCAGTCTATTATATGGAGAAAAATACATAAATGTTTTCCTCAAAAAACATAATTTCTTTACGACTGAAGAAAGAAAGACATGAACATCTTGGATGACAAGGGGGTGAGTATATTATATGTGAATCTTTGTTTTGGAAGTGGACTTCTCCTTTAAATGAATGCAGTCTTATCATAAGTTATTTCTTTTAAAAACATTAAGGTGAAACAATGCAGGTGAATAGGGTAAAAAAAATTACCTGAATTCACCTTAATTACCCAGTTGATTGATTACGTTGATAATTGCAAACATTTTTTGTATTACAAGTTTTCTAAAATGTTAGGTTTAAATATGCAAATGAGGCATTATTTAATGAAATTTGCACTAATTTGCATACATTTCTTGTACAAAAATCTAAGCAATGGATGAAGTCAGTTTCAGAATTCTTACAGAGGGAATTTTGGAATCTCATTTTTGTCACTCCATAATTCAGAAAATACTTAGAACAGACAGAAAACAATATATTTTCACAATTTTGAGGGGAATAAAATTTTGCAAATAATCAAGCAAATTATATATGAACAGATGCCTCTGTAAAAAACCTTCAGGTTATGGGCAGGAATAAAAATTTAAAGTTTGGTGTGTGTAAGTGCCACTGAAGTGGAGATTTATGGCTCAGTGTAAGAGGGAAAAAAAAAACTCATTTTGAGAAAACTCATTTTAAAAATATGTATTGTAATTGAAATCTATTGACACAAATAGATAAAGTGCTAAAAGAAACACTTAACAGTGTCTTTTGGATGTTTTCTTTCCACTAGTCGGTTTCACTTTATTTTGATGGTCCCTTTTACACATTCTGCTGACTATAAGTAACATTGCACCTACATATCGACTAAATCTAGAGTGTTAGTAGAGTATTAGTAGACTGGTAGGAATAGGATTAGATTAAGTTGACATGTACTTGTAAAGTTGTCTGTTGGGAGACCATCACAATAAAGAGTTGCAGATGTTAAGCAGACATGCTACTAATACTCTAATGAGAGACCATCAAAATAAAGTGTTTTTGTTCTTGTTTTCTTTTCACTAAAAACACTTTATGGAAAACCAAAAAGCCCAAAATTCCAAACCTGACAGGTGCATGAAAAAAAACAATGTTTTTTGCAGTGTCTCCCCTCAAATAGTCAACCCAAACTATTGAATGGCAGTGTATGTGTTTGTAGGTTAATGATATAAAAGGGAGCTCACACAGAGGCTCTTAGCTGCCAAAAGTAACACGCTGTTACGAAAACCACCTGAGCTATTCTGTTTTAGCTTTGCTAGTAACTCCCCAAACTTCCCAACAGGCATTCTGAGTTTTAATTATTGTGCTGACCTTAAATGTAATTATATTTATGTCTGTTTGACCATGAGTTTATGTACACATCCTCAGGAGGGTGTTTGCGTGTATATTGGCAGATGCTAAATGTCTCTCTGGGGTCAAGAGGTCACCCCCCTCCTTCCATTACTGAACATCTGTACACTGCCCTCCCTCACACTGCACCTGGGCCCAAAAGCAGGCCACGTCTCCCAGATTCACTGTTATAGCAGCATGCTGACGCGGACTTTTACTCCAGCCACAGGGATCATGCCTCTAGAGAAGAAGAGGCATTCATCTTGTGGCCCCAGACAGCCATACATAGTGTTACAAACAAAAGTACCCTTAAACAGAAGTTAACAATGTCCAGACCTATTTCCAGCACACCTATAGAGCTAATGAGAGACAGGAACTAAACTTTACTTCACCTTAGCACTGCAGAATCACTTTTATAGTTGTATTCTGCAAACTTGGAAGAAACAGAATGTAGGAGAGAGTGGGGTAAGATGTGTCATGGGGTAAATTGCATCACCCCCTTAATCTAGAAAGTGCTATCTATCTATCTATCTATCTATCTATCTATCTATGTATGTATCTATCTATCTATCTGTCTGTCTATCTATCTGTCGATCTATGTAAGAAAGTCAATGTATTTCCCTATGTAAAAAAAAAAATATTTTGTTAAATCATAATTAAGACATAAAATCATAATTATTATGCCATAATTAACATAGAAAGTCAGATAAATAGTCTATATTATGACACTAAATAATATAGACTATTATTGGTTATCTACCAAAGCATGATGTTATTGAGCATATTTAAAGGAATAGTTCACCGAAAAATAAAAATTCTGTCATTTAATTACCCTCATGTTGTTATGAGACATTTTTCACAATATATTTCATCACTCACGCTCACTGGTCACAGATCGAAGTCTGGGTCATCAGAGCATGTCACCCCCCAGATAAAGCCACAGGGCCACTGAGCTCAGATCAGTCCTTGATGATCTTTAGACAGGGGGTCAGACCCCATCACCCACCCCACTGTGCCTGAACGCCAGGATCTCTCTCAATTCCCAGCACTCAGAGACCGGCTTTACGCTTATTCCATGTTTGATCCAGCACTGTTGCCATTGTAATACAGCGAGAAACAGCAGATTACATGGCCAGGCCAGCACTGATCCACTCTACTTACACACATACACACACAGACACACTTGATCTGTTCTCCTTTGGTTGGATTTAGTTGGTAAGAACAAACTCTTGACGTTATGTTTGTCAATACACTTCGTTCATGAATTTAATCCCCCGCACATAGACATCTTTCTCTCGCAGTCCTTGGCACATGCACGGTCTTATGTTTAAAAAGAAAAGAAGAGGATAAGAGGAGAGAGAGCGCAAGAGGCTTTTTACTGTGGCAGATTTAGCGTCTCACAGAGCAAACACTTGCAAAACAGGGGCCAAGCAGACAGAAAACACAAAAGTCTTTGGTTACGTCGTTGATGAATAGGAGTTGCTACAAATCTTATTTTCTGTGTACAAAATAAGAAATTAATCTCATTGCATAGCCAGAGGGCAGTCTATTTAGATTCGAGAGTGAGCAATTATATTTATTAATTGTTTTGTTTAAAAATGAAACCCAGGGACTGGAAAAATATTTAGTTAGTTATTTAGGTAGTTAGTTACTGTTTTAAATTTATTTATTTATTGTTATTATTATTTAATCTTTTTTTTTTTTGGCATCTTGCTTTCTTTAAAAAAAAAACATGTATGCTTAAAACAAGAAGTAGCAGCTGCCAACGTGGTAAAAAAGACTTAATTCAAAGAAAAAACAAGCCTATTTTACTTACCCCATTGGCACATATTTGTTCTTTTTTTAAAAAAAAAACTCTTTTCATACATTTTTCAGAAAAGTCAATTGTGACTTTGGACCACAAAACCAGTCATAAGGGTCTTTTTTTTACTGAGATTTATACAGCTGAATATATAAGCTTTCCATTGATGTATGGTTTGTTAGGATAGGACAACATTTGGCCCGAGATACGACCATTTGAATCTGGAATCTTTAAAGTTGTCCAAATGAAGTTCTTAGCAATGCTAAGATATTTAGATATTTATTGCTAATGCTAGCAATGCACTTAGAAATGTATCAAATATCTTCATGGAACATGATCTTTATTTATATCCTAATGATTTATTGGCATAAAAATTTGATAATTTTGACCCAATTTAGCTACAGATATACCTGTGCTACTTAAGACTGGTTTTGTGTTCCAGGGTCACAATTTGCTTCTTAAAGGGGTATTTTTTAAGAGATACATTTACTCACCCTCAGTTGCCAGTAGCCATTGACTTTTTATTATTATTTATTATTATTTTATTATTATTTTTATATTATTATTATTTTTATTATTATTATTATTTTTATTTTATTATTATTATTTTTTTTTTTTTTTTCATACTGTGGAAATAGATACATTTGTTAACCAACATTTCTTCAAAGAAGAAAAAAGACTCATACAGGTTTGTATGAGTCTTTAGGGTGAGTAAATGATGACAGAGTTTTCATTTTTGGGAGAACTATCCTTTAAGTATCTTGATTTAAGAATGTTTAGATATTTGTATTGCAAAAATCAGACAAAAACACTTTGAAAATAACTTTTTGCAGTGTAGTAAGCAAGTGGGTCTCTTAGTAGGGCTGATTCATGTTTTCTTTTAGCCCATCTGCTCGTACTGATCAGACTCCTGACAGCAATAGACAGGGGATCAGGCCGTGGCGCTCGCTCTCAGGCAACTGTCATGGATCAACAAGCATGAGATGGGCAGGCTGAAAAAATGGAAATGGTTTTGGGTGCTGGTGGGAAGAAAACTTGGATTGGGAGGTTCATCTTTATTGCATTACTCCGTGTTTCATGGGAAAACATTATTAGGGGCATGTTTGATGCTTCTTGTCTGGCCTCCTCCCTGCTCTCTCTTTCAGTTTTCCTCTGATAGACAAGAGTAATAAATGTAACATGATAGAGAGATTTGTTTTCTTTTTGCTTTAAAATTACATGCCAGACGTTTCCCAAGCACCACAGGTGAGCTCATACAAAGCAGCTCTGAAGTGAAGAGCCTCGCGCCGCAGCCGTGTCCATGTACAAAGTGTTTCACGGTAAAAGAGTCAAACAGAGCCGGTGCCTCCTGCAGATTCATGCACCGAATTCAAGCTGCATTAAGGATTACACTGAGGCAAACAACGTCAATTAATGCTGCTTCATGAGGTACGAAAACACAGCATCCAGCAACACCGGCGCAGCTTAAAAAGAGAAGACAGGAGTTTCCTGTCTGACAAGTGTCTTAACAAGCTGGGTGGTTGAGTGTTTTAGGGGCTTCCTGCCGCCTCGGAACGTCTGCATGTGAATTCGGAAAGAAAGAATAACAACACAAACAGCTTTGGCAGGCTGTCATCACCGAGAGCGTCCTTTCGTCCCTGATTTGATGTTTATTCTGATTGCACTTCACCCTCACAGTGCCGTTATTCCGTTCGCATTTCCTGCATCGCTTAACACAGTTTTTGACATTGCCAATTGATAATTGATTGACAGCCTGATAAAAGGGTTTTTCAATCATTTTTTTCCCAGGAGCTCCAAACCATCACAGCCAGTCCACCCTGCGGCCGCCCATCCCTCCACCGCACAACCACCAGACACTGTCGCACCACCAGTCCTCTGCCAATTCCCTCAACCGCAACACACTGAGCGGCCGACGCAACCCCATCCACGCCCCTCCATCCGCCCCGGGCGAGGGGCCCACCACACCCGAGTCAGTGCAGCTGCAGGACAGCTGGGTGCTCAACAGCAACGTCCCATTGGAGACCAGGTCAGTGGTCACTTTTTGCACACCACATCTGGTGTGCGATTCCCTAAAGCAACTGAGGTCGCAAGTTCGGTCATTACCAACAGAACTTGCGAGCTTAATTGGCTAACGATGCTTTTGGGAAAAGCAGCCCTGCGTAATTAAATTAACAATGAGTAAATTTAATTTTGGACACAATATGAGTAGTAATAGACACAGTAAGTATTTGGTTATTTGTTGCATTTTATCTCAGCACTGTTGAAACTCAGTTTGGAGAAGCAGATCTAACTGTTGTATAAATGAAAATAAATGACATAGTGCATTCAGGAAACTTCACTGTCACACAGTGAAAAACACAGTGGTTAGAAACGCATTTCTCACAGAAAGGAGCATTCAAATAGCAGGTTATATCCTAATTCTGACAAAAACAATCTCTTTGTGCCCCCCAGGGAGCAAGATTATTGAGTGCGATGTGACAGAAATTGTGTCTCAATCCAAAGAGTTGTTTTTATTAAAATTCTGGGTGTGTTATAAGTTGGGTGGAAGCAATTTAGGTATTTTGACAGGTCTAGTCATTTGAAATTTCCCCCCCATATTTTTGCATTTAATTCTGAAATGTTCTAAAATTATAGAAGTAATTAAATAGGTAAGAATAAGGACTGTCAAATCTATTAATCACATCCAAAATCTAAAAGTTTGTGTTTACATAATATATGTGTGTGTATGATGTGTGTGTTTGTGGTACTATGTATATAAATATACACAGTGCATACACATATATTATGTAATCACAAACTTCTATTTTGGATGCGATTAATCGCAGTTAATCGATTTGACCGTACTAATTCATATTTATAAATTATTTATATTATATATACACTGCCCTCCAAAAGTTTGAAAACACCCTAGAAAAGTGGGGTTTTGTACAATGTTGGCATGAATCCTTTTTAATTTGTGATAATTTTGCACTGATAAGGGACCAAACAAACTACGAAAACATATTTTATTACATAAACAGTTTATACATAGAAAAAACGTAAATTTTCGATTCATCATAATTTCCCCAATAGCAGCATTGTTGAAGCTATTAAGGTGTGCTGACCCAAAAATCTTTTAAAAACCTGGGCCAAGTTTAAACCAGTAACCAGGCATCACAGCTGGCAAAGGGGCATGTCTGACTTTGACATGTATGTATTGCCATTATTATGTAATCAAAATGAAAATTGTTATTGCTCATCTTCAATGATAATGTTAAGTTACTTTAATGTATTTGCACCAAAAAATGATATGGATTTATGGTGATATCGTCCAAAACCACACTTTGCCAAGGGTGATTCTAAACTTTTGGAGGGCAGTATAAATATAAATATGTATTGCATATATTTCTTAAATACATATATGTGTGGATATTTATACATACAAATAAATATACACAATACACACATTCATTACGTAAACACAAACTTTTATTCTGGATATGATTAATCGCCATTAATTGATGTGACAGCTCTAGTAAAAAAAAGTAGTATCATTTTCAAATAAAGAAACTAATTTGAAAACAATGCCTAATTCTGCATTTATTTTTGTAATTATACACTATAGAATTACAATATATAATATATAAACAAAAGCATTTAATTCTGTAATGTTCTAAAATTACAGAAATAATTAATAAATTGCGATTAATTGCATCCAAAATAAAAGTTTGTGTTTACATAATATATGTGTGTGTATGTGTACTATGTATATAAATATATAAACAGTGCATACACACATATTATGTAAACACAAACTTATTTTGAATGCAATTAATTATTAATTAATCGATTTAACAGTCCTTATTTTTACCTATTTAATTCATTTTAGAACATTACAGAATTAAATGCTTTTGTCAGTCAATTTGACAGGACTAATTCATATTTATAAGTTATTTATATTTTATATAAATACATATATATTGCATTTATTTCTTAAATACATGTATGTGTGCATATATTTATATATACATATACACATATATTATGTAAACAAACTTTTATTTTGGATGCGATTAACCGCAATTAATTGATTTGACGGCTCTCAATAAAAAAAAATATTATTTTAAAATATAAACTAATTGGAAAACAATGCTTAGTTCTGCATTTATTTCTGTAATTATAGACTATAGTATTACAATATATGATATAAAAACAAATGATTTTATATGAATAGAATAGAATTGGATACTAGAACATTGTATTTAGCATTTATAAATGTGTCCTTGCTCAATACATTTTAAAACAAGTATACAGTAGTGTGTGTTTACAGATCATACATGCACAATGTATTATGCATGTGCTGCTTTTAGAGTATTAGCATTCATAGTTCCCTCAAATACAAATGCTCTGTCTCTCATGCGTACATATTCACTCACCCCTGTGCCTCGGCTTTCTCATTCACACACTCTCTCTCGTTTTCTTTCTTTGTATGTTTCTCCTGCTGGGCAGAGGGTCACCTCCTCTGTTCCCAGATCAGAGAAGCAGCATACCCGCATGCACTATTCATGAGACCGGGCTGCATGTTTAATTCACCAGGACAGGTCTCAGGCCTGTTGGAAGTGCAGGTTCCTGACTGGCTGTAATTAAAGCAGGGCTGATAGGCTGTCCTGTATGTCAGCATGGGCCATCCAGCACTCAGACATGAATGCTTTGAGATTGCTGTGTACAGGATTGGAGAGTGACAAGGTTTTGTTCCATTCAGGGTCACCCTGCGATGCACACAAACACTGACAATATGCCCGTGAGCTACGGCAATAATTGTCTGCTGTGTTTGATTGGCTTCTTTGTGCTGCTGATTATGTGGACACGCCCATTGGCACCTTCCTCATCAGAATTTACCTAGAAGATGTTTCGTGTGGTCTGTGTCAGGGCTTTTGCATTCTTCACAGATCCAGAGGCCTCCCCCCAGCCAGACTCTCAGCCAAAATAGGGACTCCCAGTATTAAAATGCAAATTTTCCCTGTAACACTTTATAATAACGTTCATTAAGAACATTAAACTTATTATAAAATGCAAATAGATCTTTATTTAGAAATTGGCTAATAGAAATGCCATCAAAATCTCATCTCTTTATATTTTATTTATTTTCTGCATGGACCCCCTGGAGTAGCCTCAGGACCCCCTGAAGGTTGAAAACCCTGTCTACATGAACAGCAAAGAGTGGGGGAAAAAAGATAAACAACTACATAGAAAGAAACATCGGAGCAGCAAATCTAGTTTTATGTTTTGTTCCTGATCAAGCCATTAAAAATGGTTTAGAATGTTTAGACTTAAGATGTTTGTAAATGCAAATTATTTAGCTTCATTACATCAAATAGTTTATGCTCATATGCTAATAAGTACAATTTGTGCCATATTTAATTAGTCATTCTCACATTTCACTGGATTTTAATTTGAATTAACGCTACACCTCAAAGCATATTTCATTATTTACACATTCACACACGCTAACCTTTTTTGTGAGGATTTTAAAGAAGTCTCTTATGCTGTTTTCAGCATATTAGAATAATTTCTGAAGGATCTTGTGACACTGAAGACTGGAGAAATGATGCTGAAAATTCAGCTTTGCATTTAAAATATATTCCAGTAGAAAACAGTTATATAAAATTGTAGAATAAAATACAATTATATATATTATATTATATATAATTATATATCATATATAATTATTATTAAATATTAAAAATAATATTTAACATTATTACTGTTTTAATGTATTTTTGACACATTGATACAAGTCTCTGTGAGCATGAGATTTCTTTCAAAAACATTTAAAAAAATCTAAATTATTCCAAATTTGAGTCTGTATATGTGACCCAGGACCACAAAACCAGTCATAAGGGTCAATTTTTTAAAATTAAGATTTATGCTCCATCTGAAAACTGAATAAATAAGCTTTTCATTGATGTATGGTCTGTTAGGACAGGACAGTATTTGGCCGAGATACAACTATTTGAAAATCTGGAATCTGAGGGTGCAAAAAAATCAAAATATTGAGAAAATCGCCTTTAAAGTTGTCCAAATTAAGTTCTTAGCAAAGCATATTACTAATCAAAAATTAAGTTTTGATATATTTACGGTAGGCAATTTACAAAATATTACAAAATACTTAATATCCTAATGATTTTTGGCATAAAAGAAAAATTCATAAATTTGAACCCACAGAATGTATTGTTGGCTATTGCTACAAATGAAGAGTTTGGTTCCAAAACGTGATAAACGCTTTTATAAAATTGAGTTTTGCCAAAATCAGTATTGTTTTTAATTTTACGCAAAATGCAATGTCTACTGTTATTCTGTCATGTTTTCTCCCTTTCTTTCCAAACCGCCTCAAAAGCCAGTCACCCTTCTCTGCAAAATGCAATACATCCGCTCAGCCAATCACAGCGCAGCATTTCACGCATTGTAAACAGTAAAGGCGCCGCTTTGAATACACCCCTCATCCTAGTTTTCAACGTTGAGTAATGTATCACAGACATATCTGACGAATCCTTTCATAAACAAAGTGTAGAGAGAGTGTAAATAAGAGATTCACTGTGCAGTGTAGAGAGCTTCGTTGATTATAATGGAACTTTGTGAGATCGCAATGAACTAAGATGAGTTTGTAAATGAGATACTGATTTAGTACAACAGTCAAATAAACAAGAAGTTAATATTAAGTGACTAACATTGTCTGACTATAACAATATTGCCTGATTTTGCTCTATTTTTGCTCTACTGCGCATCTCTATTCAAACACAGCTGTGTTTCCTTTATGAATGAACGTGCATTTTTAAACGGATCTAGTGAGTCAATGAATCAATTACCCATACATAAAGACAGTCACTTGCTTTATTCCTGAATGAATCAGCCATTCGAAGGAATCAAATGAATGATATGATTCAGTAATTAAAACCGTCACCTACTGGCAGTTTTAGTTTAATTTTTAAAGTATCTTCTTTTCAGTTATTTAAATCATTTAATATTTATATATTCAAAATGTTATACTTAAAACATTAATCTCAACATAAATTTATGAATTTGATTGTACGCATGCCACCTCTGAGCCTCATTAAACATGAAAATACACCTACAAGCCACTTTTGTTAATACTGATTTCATTTGATTGGTAACTTATTCTTATTCTGTTGTTTTAATTAGAAATTTAAAAAAGCTTGTAAAATATAAAAAAAAAGATGACATACTTTTAATAAAGTTAAAAAATGCCATTACAAAGGTAAAAACAAAATTCCCCTCTAATTCACTATCACCTCGTAATGGGAAGGCTAATTTTTGAGCAGATTTTTTGATTATGCTCCTAAAATTCTGACTTGTGTTTACAGCTTAAATTTTTTAAGTTAGAAGCACAAGTGCTCCTAAAAAGAAAAGTATAGTCGTAGAGCCCTGATGGATTTATTGCATTTTGGGGAAAAATCTGTTTTTATAATAAATCTTTGAAAATTAAAATCTGGATTAAAATTTTGAATGTTATTATAACCTAAAGATGCTATGTGAAGCTTTGAATCAGAAAATAGTGGTTTTCGTCTAGCCACTTTCTTAGTAAAGAAAACTTGTTACTTGTTACTTATGACTGGTTTTGTGGTCCAGGGTCACATATGTGTGTGTATGTATCTATATGTATATTACTACTTATAATTTACTATAAATGTAAATACATGAATAAATAAATCCATAAAAGAAGTTGTTTATAATATCGCTCAACAAAACCTATTGTATTAAACCTTTGCTATGTTAAACAGCATTAACCCTGATTGGTGACAAATGATGATATTTCTTAAACTATTCTTGTTGGGAAACTCCAGTGGGTTCCAGCATCGCATTCTGTCCTTCGGTTCTCCACGCCATCATCATAAATCACTGGAAGTTGCCAATGTGTGTAATATCTATCGGCTTTATGGCTGGGTAATATTTAGACAGTTAACTGGCACTAAATAATTGTCACACAATCCTTCCTCATTTGCTCGCAAAATTGCGAAGCGGCCCTTAAATGAAGCCCCGACGTTCTGCATTGAGTCGCGGATGCTCAGGTGTGTTAGAATGGGCTCCTGTACTGAAGCCATCAGGACTACCCAGCAGCACTAAGCCTGCCATCTGCTGAGACAGAACCATACTCCCCACACCAATCCAAACCTCACTAAGCCAGGAAGCCGGCCCAAACTCTGGCCCCTCTCCCTGTTCCCCTGCTAGCAGGCCCCACCCCTCTCACTGCAGCTTTTTAATTGGGGTTCTGTCAATGCAGATGGGCCACCTGTCACACACGCACACGCACGTGTAATTCACAAACTCATTTCCAATATATTCACATTCATTAACTGCATTACTCATCGCATTTGCGGAGGCTCTGAAGTGTGGCGAGCATGCTTGAAATAGAGAACTCGCGAGTACAGATTGGACCACCAGCAGACCACCCAGGATCTGCTGGCATCGGTCAGCATTCGCACACACCATTCCTGGGCAACAGGCTGGTTTGTGGGCCTTCTCAGTGGAATCCTGCAAGTGCCTGTTCACTTCACTATGGTCACAAGTGTTAACCTCAGAAACAGTGATACACAGGGTCTTTTACATCAGTCACGTTTATTTATACAGCGCTTTTCAACAAAACAGGTTGTGTCAAAGCAACTTTACAGTATTAAATAGGAAAATAGTGTGTCAATAATGCAACAAAATGTACATATTACATGTTAATATATATTGTTTTGATAATGTGCTAATGAAATAGTTTGCCACAAAATGAAAACAATGTCATTATTTACCCACCTTCATGTTGTTGAAAAAATAACTGCATAAATAACTGCAAAAATAACTGTTGGAATGACATGATTTAAATGTTTAAATAATATTAAATTTTGAATTTTTGGGTGAACTACCTATTTAAAATACTCTGAAAGTGGATTAGAGCCCAGGAAAAATTAAAGATTTTTCTCCTCAAAGGTTTTATAGTAATTATAATAAATGAAGCTCACTTTTTTTGGAAAAAACCAAAGAGAAATCACAAAATTGTGAGAATAGCTATATTTAATTAAGTTATATTTTGAGTTATATTTTTGTTTGTGTGGTGATCCCAAAAGTGTGGGATCAGTAAGATTCTTAATGTTTTTTTAATGAAGTCTTTTATGCTCATCAAGGGTGTGTTTATTTATTTAAAAATACAGAAAAAAACTGTAATATTGTGAAATATTACTGCAAATTAAAATAGTGGATTTCTGTTTTAATATACTTTAAAAATGAATTTACTTCTGTGAGGCAAAGCTGAATTTTCAGCATCATTACTCATGTACTCAGTCTCACATGATCCTTCAGAAATGTGATGCTTTATTTTTTTTTATTTTTAACTTGTGATACTTTTTTTGTGATTTTTTTTTTTTTGATTAATAAAATGTTGCAAAGAACAGCATTTATTTAAAATAAAAATTGTTTGTAACAATATACAGTGCCGTTCAAAGTGTGGGGTCAGTACATTTTTTCTTTCTTTATTTCTTTGAAAGAAATTAATACTTTTGTTCCACAAGGATGTGTTAAATTGATAAAAAGTGATTGTAAAGACTTATATTGTTAGAAAAGATTTCTATTTTGAATAAATGCTGTTCTTTTTAACTTTTTATTCATCAAACAATCCTGAAAAAAATATCACAGGTTCTAAAAAAATAATAATAAGCAGCACAACTGTTTTCAATATTGATAATAAATCAGCATATTAGAATTATTTCTGAAAGATTGTGTGACACTACAAATTCAGCTTTGCATCACAGAAATAAATTATATTTTAAAGTATACTAAAATAGAAAAATGTTATTAAAAATTGCAATAATATTTCCTAATAGTACTGTTTTCTGTATTTTTGATCAAATAAATGGAACTTTGATGAGCATAAGAGATGAGCATCTTTAAAATAATAATAATGATAAACAAAAAACATTTTATATATGTTCAGAAAGGGGCCATTATTTTTTCCCTCATGAAATTGTGAGAATAGCTATATTTAAATAAGCTATATTTTGATAATAGTTTTTTTACCTCAAGATTTAAGCCATTTTGTCTTGAGAATAAACTCAAGAAATAATGTCAATTAAAACATTGAAGTTAATGTCACCATATTCCTAGAATAAACTTTGAAATTAGCATCTTGTATAACTAGATTAAAATTCAATTTTGAGTTTGAAATTGTATTTTGATATTACAAATTAAATTATTGTCGTGTTTGTATGTTGTCCTCTTTTCAAATTATTTTATTTGGCACCGCTTCTGTAAAATAATAATGCATAAAACTCTGTTTAATTTTGAGGTACAGTAGATACAGTAGCAGTGTGTTTAATTCTGATGCCCCATTTATACTGTTTATTACCTAATTTTTGTCTCTGAAGGTTTGCGGTGTAGTTTTACCCGAAAATTGCTGAGTTAATTTCAATTACTTTCATTGAAAATAAATTACTTCCAGTCACTTCTTTTTTTTTGCAAACGACTGTCAGGGCATGGTCATGTGAAGCTAAATTAAGATAAGTTTTTGTTGCAAGAAACCTTGACAGTTGTTATAAGCTGACTTCATGGGGGAAATAATGATCCCTATAAGAATATAAAAGGCAATTTGAAATGAAATCAAATACGTAATTAAAAAAATAGCTGCCGTATTTCGCTTAAAATGGGATCCAGCACATTAAGTAGCCGAATAGATCAGAGATGTGTTCAGCTGTGTAAATAGCACAGAATGTCACATGGACAGACAGGCGCTCAGTTCCTCAGTGTGGAGAGATGGAAGCTCGAGGAGTCTGCGGTCTGCAGAGGCTCATCTCCTCTCGCCTCTGGGTCACACAGCACTAAGCCGACACACTAAAGTTAATAGGCCTATTTTTATTTTTGTATCAACAGCAACAGAGAGCATATTCACACACTGACTGCCTCTCCCTCTACAGGAGAAAAACTCTGACCGAATCCACCTCTGCAGTTTTAGAAACCAAAGAGAGAAAGTTTGGAGGAAAATCTCCAGCCTTGTGATGCAACATTAGCCTCCTGTGATGCCATGCTCCTGAGAGTTTCATGGGAAGCTTTTAGTACTTTTTCATGGACAAATTAGCGAATTTGTGGTGCGCTGTGCTAGCTGAGAGCTAGGATGACATTAGTTCTCGTATGAACTCATGGGTTATTTTCTCTTCGCTACATGTTTTCTCTTCATCTTCATCTTTTTTTTTCTTCACTGTCCTGGTTTTAACTTTGTCTTAATTATTGGTTATTTTCAAAGGGCTTTTTCATTAAAATAAATAGAGACGGTCTGTGCAGTTGTTTTAAAAGCTGCCAATATTTTGTAGGTATACTGCTGAGTGAATTACGTTTGTTCTTTAATTGTTTTTTTAATTATTTAAGATAGTACATTAAATTTATTATTTATTTAAACTTTTTAAATGTACTTTTAAAAGTATTATTATTATTATTATTATTATTATTACATATATATATATATATATATATATATTAGGGCTGTCAAACGAATAATCGCGATTAATCTCATACAAAATAAAAGTTTGAGTTTGCCTAATATATGTGTGTGTACTGTGTGTAATTATTATGTATATATAAATGCACACAAATTAATATATATATATATATATATATATATATATTTAGGAGGAATGTTATTTATGTAGAAGATATTTTTATTTATATATAATATAAATTAAATAAAAATGTAAGAAATTCATATACTTGTAAAAATTTCCTAAATATATACATGAATGTGTTTGTATTTATATATACATGATAATTACACAAAGTATGCACACATATATTAGGCAAAGTCAAACTTTTATTGTTTATGCGATTAATCGTGATTAATCGTTTGACAGCCCTAATATATATATGTATATATATATATATAAATATATATATATATATTTGTATAGACTTAAATATGAATGAATTTAAGGCTTTTTAAAAAATATAAAATATAGTTACTTTAGTACCTTAATTATTTTAATTATTATTTATTTGTAACTTTATTTTAACTAATATATTAAACACATTTTAAGTAAATTTTCATACATTTCATACAAAATGTTCATACATTTTAGTGTTTGTTCTTGTTGTTGTTGTCTTTTGTTTTTGTTTTTTTTAAAAAGAACAACATTGCATCCAAAAGCAACATTGTTGCTCCATGTCTAGCTCTGAATCCATCCTGCTTGTATTTCAAACCCAGCAGGCTTTAATATAAAAGATGCAAATTGTGTTTGTAGTATCATTGACTCAAAAAACCAAAGAGATAAGTTTACATGCGCAACATTTAGTTTATCTAATTAAGTTGTACCGTTCATCCCCCCATCTAGCTCACAACTAAATAAGTGTGATAAACATTACTGAAAAAGTAGTTTTAACATGCATGTGTAAGACACATGTAACTTTAACAATGAACAACTGTATTTAATTTTAATCTCTCACATCAGTGATTATAACTTTGTGTCTAAAGTGACCCTTGCTATAGAAGGTTAGATGCAAATGGAAATATTTGGGAATATAATCTTCATCCGGATGGTCTTGAAACTCAGAAAGAGTGAGTAGCATGACATTTACAAGCAAAGAATATTTTTCTTTCTTCTTGGAATTGGAGGTCATGCTGGTTTCTGTTTAGGTGGATGACTTTTAAAGGGGTTTAGATTGATTACCCTGAATATTCCACCTAGAGATTAACACCCTGAGCCATTTAGACAGAAGCACACAACTATGTGTGTGTGTGTGTCCTCTATGTAAATTCTGTTATTTTATAGGTCAGGTCTTTCCTGCTAAAGTAGAAAACCAAACCTTTCCCTGAGAGGTGCCTGCACAGCTGCCAGTACCGCAAGATTGATTGCCAAAGTATGCAGTTGTCAGACAGGTAGAGGGAGAGGAGAGAGACAAGCTGGGGGGAAAGGGGGAGGATCCAAGAAATTGCTTCGGCTGAGAAGGAGCGAGAGGGAGAGATCGGAAAACAAGGAGGAGGGTTGAATCGGTTTTCGGCAACATAAATGACTGAAGATGGCCCGATCCTGTGAAGGCTTATTTCCAATCATGGAGTGAGGCCTCTTCACCAGCTGATGCCTGCTTCAATTTTACTCTCATCTCAGGACGCCGCGAGCTGCTCTCTTCCCCTTCCGTACAGACTCGTGCACACTCAAATTAGATTCCCAAGCAGGTCGCAATATCACAATTGAGCCAAAGAAGAGGAGCGCTTTCACGTGCACGACGTGGAGGATGTTTTTGGGGGTGTGTGTTGTGGATACGGCCCGGCTGGTGTTTGTTTTTGTGTGTGTTTGCAGCAGGGTCCTGTGTCAACTTCTTAAAGTGCAGTTTGGGTCTGTGTGCCACCAGAGAATTTGATTTGTCTGTTTGTGCAGATATCAGAGATTCAATTTGACTTGTGCGATATGCTGTGCACACATTCACAGGTCCGTGAACTCCTTGAACCAGATGCCTCTGTGGTTATTTCTATATTTGATGTTGTAGCATCCATTCTGCATCAGTTCACCACCATTAGTCATGGGCAATGTAATTTTTGACCTCAGAAGATGATTCTTGTGAATGTTTAATTATAGCGCTTGCATTCTCTGTCATGCATTTACAGCACAAGCACTTCATGTATGGACTCTTTTCATATATTTTTAGTATTTCAGATAATATGACTATATCCACTGTGATAGACATTGTGGTAGATTGGGTTAAATGTTTTTAACATGCTGGGTTATTTTATTTCAACTGTTTAAATGTATTATATTGCTGGCGTAAAATGGACTGGAACTTATAAAAAATACACAGAATTACTAGAGGCAACAGCAATAATCAAAATATGAACATTTGTTATTAGGCAATAACACACAGACAAAATACAAACTGAATTTATTTGGGTGAATACAGCGTAGTTTACAATATTACATACATTTAAACTCGTTTAACAAGCATTTTAGACATGAAAAATGTAATATTTAAAAGTATATTTTATGCCAGGCAAAAGGCGTTTCCATCATGTGAAGTGCTGACGCAGCTGACTGACATCTTGTCCTTGTTGCGTTGCATAAAATAATACAATTTAAAACACAGTAAAGACTTTATAAATGAAATAAAATGTATACAAACCTTTATGTTACTGACAAAGTGCACCAAATCGGCGTAAAAAAATAAAAAATATTAAAAATAACACGATAAAATGACGCAACAAGTTGAACCCAGTATTTGGGTTAAAAAATAACCCAGCACTTGTGTAAAAATATTAAAAACAACTCAATAAAATGACCCGACAGCCTAAACCCAGCTTTTGGATTTAAAAAAACGGGCTGAACCCAGAATTTGGGTTAAAAAAAATAACCCAGTGTTTTTTAGAGTGTAGAAATAACACATTAGGTGTTAAATTGGAGTCATTTTTCTCTAGGAAACTGTAAAAATTGTAAATTTGTTTCATTCCAATTCTTACTGAAAATATACGGTCTCGACCAAATTTCACAGGCAGAAACACAAAGAGAGTTGAGAACACAAGTGTAGTTTGATTGATAAATGTGAATCAGATACAGAACAATCAAAACCGTGACATGATTAGGCTTAGAACAGTCTTGACTTAACTAGACAAGAGTTATAAACCAAAACCTTCAAACTTCAAACCAGTGCAGTTCTGTTGCTCAACACAGGCAGTCAAGGTTAAATATGCATTGGGAATTTTTTTGGCCTCACGTGGATTCCTATTGAAATCACTGGATTTCACATGCAGCAACTGTAAAATTGACAGCACCTTAATGATGGCACTATATTATTTGAATACTAAATTTAGATTGGCCTTTATTGCACATTCTGTGCTAAGTTCTACTTTTGTCCTTCATGAAAATGTAGTTTGCATAGTTTACTCTTTTTTTTCCCCTTTTTTTTCTGAGAAAAAGAGGCGAGGAGAATTGTTGTGCAATTTTAGGCTATAAATGCAGCTTTTAAGGGAGAATAAAAGCAGGAAAATTGTCCTAAAAGAAAATTGTTTGAATTCCTGAGCTCAGGCTGAGAAGTGAACAATGCAAAACTCTGCCTCTTCTCTTTCTTTCCCTCTGTTCTTCCCCCTCCCTCATTCTCTTTCTCTCTCAGACTTCATCAGTGGTTGCCAAGGTATCTGTGTGGGGCAGATTTAAATTCTCAGCTGCGCTCCGAGGCCAATTTGTTATCCTAACGGGAGCCAATCAGAATACAGGTGCCCGCAGCTTGCTGAAGATTTATGGGCCCTCTTTCTGCTCGTGCTGCACGCAGATCAAATTCTGGATATGGCGCCGCAATCCTAGCAAACATAATTAGAAAAGTTTTTGGAGACCTTTGTTTTGGTGTTTAGACTCCCCATCGCCTATAGTTGGATTGCAGGAGAAGAATGTGGAGAGAAGCAAAGTTTAACAAAGCTGAACAAAGTGTAATCCAGGTCAGGGAGAAACTTGTGTCTGTGAACTGTCTGTTCTCATGCTGGGTGTTTTGGAATGTGGGTGTTCCAAAAAAGAAAAAGCAGTTAAAAAAGTATTTTACTCCTATTACAGCATGCAGAGAGGTATTTCATGACCGCGGTCACTTACCTGTCTTGATAGGTGCTGATGTTGGTTATTTAAAGTGGAAAAGTGATGTATATAATGAGGGTGTCAATCAGAGGCGTGTGGGCAGCGAGTGTGAGATCAGACAGTTAAATGAGGGATAGATCTGGAAATGGAAAGTTAAAAATGAATAAATAAACACTGGTGTCTGACACTAACTACATGTTTGGTGATGAGGGGTCTTCTGGGGCTGTCACAACTAATGAGTGGCAGGGGCCGTTTTCAGCTATGCATATTTAACAGGGCTCAATGACACACGTGCGCGCACACACACATATAAAGTGAGAACACACACCTGTCTGACTGAGACGTGGTCATTAATCAGCTCTTGCACACAGCACATACCATGACCTCAACAATGACTTCATCAGCGCCTACACAGAACTTACAGAAAGTACCTGAGCTTATATCCTTTCTTTGTCTCTTCTCTTCTCTTCTCTTCTCTTCTCTTCTCTTCTCTTCTCTTCAAATCTTAGTTTTTGTCTCATTTCATCCCATCTCATTAAATGTCGTCTTCTGTCCTCGTCTTGTCTTATCCTGTCTCTTTTTATCTCCTTTTCTTTCTGCTGTCTTTCTCACCACATCACATCTCTCATCTGGTCTCCTTGTCTCTCCTCATCTGTTCTTGTCTCATTTCATCTCCTCTCCTCTGCTTTTCTCACTTCATGTCATCTCACCTTCTCTAGTTCTTTTGGTTTTTCCTCTCTCCTTGTGACCTTTCTTCTATGTCCTTATTTAGTCTCCTGACTTTGGTTCATTTCTTCTTGTCTCATCTCCTCTCATATCACCTCATTTCATCTTTTTTTTTTCCTCCTCTCATTGCCTTGCCTCTCCTCACTGACACTCCTTAATTGCCTCTTTAGGTCTCCTTGTCTCTCTTCGTCTCTTTGTGTCTCATTTTATGTCCTATTCTTGTATTGTTTTATCTCCTCTCTGATTTTCTCGCCTCATCTCATCTTCTCAAGTTCTTTTGTTTCGTCTTCTCTTCTTGTGTCTTTTCTCCTGTCCTCGTTTTAATCTCTTCTCATCTCATCTTCATTTCACTTCATTTCATCATTTGTCTCCTCATTTCCTTACCTCTCCTCACTGACTCTTCCATTCTTTACTTCTATAGCTTTGTCTCTATCTTTGTCTTGTTGTATCTCATTTTATGTCATGTTATTTTCTTGTTTCATCTCCTCTGCTTTTTTCGCCTCATCTCATCTTCTCAAGTTCTTTTGTTTCGTCTTCTCTTCTCGTGTCCTTTTTCCTATGTCCTCAATTGGTTCATCTCTTCTTCTCTCATCTCTTCATATCACATCATCTCATCATTTTTTTCTCCTCTTATTTCCTTGCCTCTCCACACTGTCCCTTAGTTTCTCGACTCCTCTATTGTGTCTTTAGGTCTCCATGTCTCTCTTCATCTTGTTGTGTCTCGTATTATGCCCTCTTCTCTCATCTCATATCCTCTAGTTCATTCAGTCCACTTTTTCTTCTCTTGCCCTGTCTCCTATGTCTTTATCTCTTGACTCCTCCCATTTCTTTATTTTATCTCTTTTTATCTCATCTTTTCTAATGAGATTTTTATCTCATCTTTTCCTCTGGTCATCTCAATTCTCATCTTGATTCCTCTCCAGTCTTCATCCCCTCTTCTCTGCTGTCCTCATCTCATATCATGAGGTCTCATCTCAACTTATTTTATGTCTTACACTTTCCTCTCCTCTGCTTTTTCTTCTTATCTTATCTCTTCTATTCCAATGCCTTTGTTTCATCTTTGTCTTCTCATCCTATTTCCAATGTCCTCATCTTGTCTCCTTGCATTTCCTTATTTCCTCGCTTATTTCCCCTTGTCATCTTCTGCGTTGTCTCCTTTCCTAATTTTCCATCATTCCTTGTCTCCTCTCAGCTCTTCTCCTTGTCATCTCACCTCCTCTCCTTTCTTTATCTCATCTTGTCTCATTTCGTCTCTTCATCTGGCTTCATCATTTTGTCTCAATTCTCAAGTCTTTCTGTCCGCCTCTCACTTCCTGTCTCCCAGTAAATAAGTCATGTTCCTCCCTCAGATCATTATGTCCCTGGCTTCTCAGTCCCTGTGGACTTTGAAAAGTGCAAAACTGCCATTGTCTCCAGACTGTCCTCTGCATAACCCCACCCTGTCAGCACTCCTTTTTTTGGGCTCAATCTGGCCTCTCTTTATTTCCTGTCCACCCCCTTGGTCTGGCCTCATCTCTCTCTCTCTTTCTCATCTCTCATCACCTCACTTGGCTTCAACTCTTCCCCCAGCTTCCCTCCCAAACAATGCTCGACATAAATCACTGTCAATTAAGCACGCCGTGTAAATCAAGCATTTTAATTTCATTTCACAATTAAGCCACTCCATCCGCATTCGGCTTCCCCTCACCGTCCCGAGATGAAATGAGCTTTCAATAGAGATTCAGCCAATAGCTATGAGTTACACTTCAACTCGAGCGCACGCGCTTCCAAAATGACCTTAATTAATTTCCCTCCGTCACCCCTGTCAGCTGGCAAATTAGTGGCTGCAACCTTCTGCGTGGGTAAAAATGATTTGGCATTTAAGTGACTGACTTGACCTTGCGAGTCGCCCGACTTCAGACAGTGGCGGAATGACACGGAGGCGGCCCGCAGGAAGCGAAGCTGTATTTTTAGACGTGCACTTCGGCTGCCTTCCTGTCACTCTGCTGCTCATTGCAGACCTGATTACTGCCTACCTGTAACCTGCTAGCTTCCCTTTACAGTTTGTGCACGGTCGCACCTGACAGGAAGACGCGAAAGGAGATGACGCAGGTTCAGATAAAGGCATGAAGCTGGAGGTGGAGGGTACCGCCTGTGGCATCACACCATCAACTGGGGAAGCAAGAAGGGTGGAAAGAATATTACAGAGAGCGAATGCAAATACAAAGAAATGCGAGATTCTGCTTTTTACTGCTGTTGACCGAGCTTCCTGGTTCATGCACACAATTATTCAAGCTCTGCATGTGTTTGTGCACTACTGTGTGTATGTGTTATACATGCATGTGTGTGAGTCAGTAAGGCTTAAGGCAGTGTAGATGTCACTCTCAGCTGGGAAAAACAGCTTTGTTATGTAAAGCCACTGTGTGGAATCCTCCATGTGGCCTTCATTCATTATACTGCTGCATTATTATCATTTATTACCATTCATTACATTTATCAACCTGCTCTCACTCTCTCTCCGTCTTTCCCTTAGTGGCTTTTGTGAAGGACAGCCCTCTATCTTTTTCTTTTGTATTTCTTCTGAGGTTTGTTTTCCCTATAGGCTAGTGGCGGGATAAGCAGAGACAGATGTGGTGGGTATGGCGTCATGCCTTTTTTAAGGTATCAGGCATATGATTCTATAATGGCACAAATCAAGTGTGAGAACTAAAAGAGTCTTTGTGAGTGCTGGTATACAACCTGTCACTGAATCATTCATTCATCTAATTCATTTAAAACAGAATTATTTAGGAATAAAACAAGTCACTGGTTTATAAGTGAGTCATTGGAGGATTTAGTCAACTGATTCATTCAAGCCTACCGATTCATTCAGGAACAAAACAAGTCACTATCATTATGAGTCAATCTTTGAATCATTTACTTTTTCACCACTTTTTCAGGAACCAAGAACTTGCTGTAAATATGAGTTAGTAATTAAATTATTTGTTTAAAAACAGTGATTCAGTCAGAAATGAAGTAAATTTTTCTATTATAAATAGCAAATTACTCTTTCTATTTCTGTTTAGAACTTCTATTTTAGATGCAGTCCCTTCAGTTGTGTCTGTTTTTGCTCTACAATCATAAACTGGTATTGTCTCTAAAATGTAAAAACATATAAAATGTACTATATGTTTTGTAATATCTAGTCATGTTCTATTGTGTATAAGTACAGAATTCACGAATGTACTGTATGTGCGCTGTAGGTTAAAACTTAAAAATCCCTCGGTGATGGGTTTGTTAGGCACTGACCCCAGTAGTTCTATCAGGCCAGATTCCAGGGGGGTTCAGTCTGTCCATCCATGGGTGAGTGTGGGATGATAGAGGGATGTATGGGGATAGGCCGATAAGAGATGGGGGTAATGGAAGGGCTGGAGCACGACGGAACAAAAATCAGCTCTGGAAATGGAATCCGCCGCTGGAACGTGTCCAGAGATATTGGAAGGCATCTTGTGGAAAGAGGCTATTAAAGATCACAGGAGTGAGCAGCCTGTGGCCGTTTCTCTCGTAGGTTAGAGGTATGAGGGACGGATGTATCTGGGGGGTAGGCTGTGGGGGCCGGTCCAGAGACAAGCCTCTCAGGCAGATACCTGACCGCAGAAAAGCTCTCAGCCTCTCGATTTGGTGTTAATAGAGAACGGGACCTGATAAAACACGACAGACCCCACGCTAATCCGTTTTACACTACATCTCTTTTTAAAACTGCATCCGTGCTGCTGGCACGACCGGGCTTGGTGTGAGACGAAAGTCCTCATTTGCAGGGCAGGAAACACCAGCATGGGGCTCAGAGCAGTAATTAACTGCTAAATTATTTAAGTACAATGCTAAATTGTACAAGTTTCATCAATTATCTATTGTAGCATTAAGGCTATGTTAGCGAGTATCACCGCTAATGAGAGCAGCACAGAAGAGAGACTGGAGAATACCAGTGTGACACCAGAGAGACCGCTCTGACACTTACCTTCCGAGTGATGTCATTTCTTAAAGGAAAAGTGTGTCATTTTTTTCCCCAGTGTTAAATATCAATAAATATTAATTCTGTCATCATTTACTCAACTTCACGTCTGACACGTCTTCCTACAGTACATGCACCACATAAAAAACAACTTGATACCTGCTGCAGCTCTCATTCTCACTTCAGCATATTCAAAGTTTTATTGAATTATTTTTTAAATTTTGTTTTATTTTCTGTTCGATTTATTTATTTTATTGTATTTTGTCATGCAGTATTGTTGTATGGCTTTAGCAGACTTGCTATATAGTCGAAAATTCATACAGACTTTAAGATTTTCAGATGATTTTTTGACTTTTTGAGCTTGAGTTTGTAGTTACTGTATGCATTCATTCTAAGAACAGTGTCTACTCTTTATTTACCTTTTATTTTTACAGATAAAATACATACATTAATTTGGGGTGAATTATTGCTTTCAGTGTTAATTTTGTCACATATTTGTTTTTTTGTCAGTGTTAATTTTGTCACATTTGACACATGATTGTCAATATTTTTTTAAATGTTGTCAATATTTTGTATTGCCATTATTAATTTTAGTCAGTTTTACTCTAATGCAACATTAAAACTTTAACATCTAAAGACAACGATTTTTATCGAGACACTTTAAAGAACTTGTTCTGTAAGATAGAAAAAAAACATTTCTATCACGAACAATTCAATTTTTTTTTTAAATAATTAAAAAATCTGACTGCACTTTAGTTTACAGTACGTGCTACTTACAGTAAGGTAACTACATGGGATAGGGTTAGGTATAGGGGTAGGTTCAGGGTTAGTACCTTATTGTAATTACTATAATAAGTACATAATATGTGCATAAGGAACAGGACTGTAAAATAAAGTGCAACCAACAATCTTTTATAAAGCATTGTAAATGCAGAATTAATTTTTAAATTTAAGTCTTTTTTTTTTCCTCTAAGATAAATTTTATCAAATGTTTGTATTTGTTGTATTTTTTGTATTTATTAAATATTGTATCTGTAGCCTGTAATACAATAACTAAATTAACTTGCTAAACAACAAATTATTTTAGTTTACAAAAATATTGATTTCATTGAAAAAGTGTCAAACTTGTAGCATTTTTTTTTAAGTGTATATCATTTGGAAACACATGCAAGAAGTGTTAGTATGTTACACAGTTAGTATGCAACCTGCATAATGACATAAGATAAATCCTATGCAAATAAATAATAAACTTCTACTAATAATAAATGATCTTACTCATCTTTTTGCACCAGCTTAGGACAGGATTATAATGGGAGTCAAGGGAAGCAGGAGTGTTTTGGAAACAATTCTGTTTAGTACAAAAATGACACTTTTAAAGCTAGTCAGGGGTAAAAGTGATTCGTGAGGCATTTGTTAGATCTTTCAGAATTGCACACCATAGTGTAAAACATTCTGTGGAATCCTGCCAGGCTGTTGTATCATGGCTCTGTGGTTTTTGAACTGCATTTATGATGTTTTCGGAAGCTCAGCGCTGATGATCACTGAGTACGTTCTGTCTCGCGCTAGTCTCAGTGCTGAGGCTGGATATTAACAAATCATGTCCTGTTTGTCTGCGCCAAGAGTCCGTTTATGAGGCTGTAATGATTAATCTCACTGTGAAGTACACAGCAATATCCTCCTGTCTATATTTTTTCTTTTCATCAGCTCGACGGAAATGACCCCGTACCAGAAAATCAAACTGCTGCGTATGGTCTCAGTGAAGTGCGTCTGTGTACAGTGTGTTTGTTGTACCTGAGTGGAGCGGAGGCTTTTGAATTATTGAGTGACTTTGTTGTGTAAGTGTCCCTCGGTGGGCCGGGACGGGCCTGCGGTGCCGTGTGTTCGTGTGCCATATGTCCACTGCTCCACACTGAGGCGCTGCATACACTGTCCTTCACCCCCAACAAGCGCCTGCGACACTCAGCGGTCAACGCAACACCCACACATACACATATGTACCTTAGAGCTTAGTAAGGGAGGATCCAGCTAAGGAGATTCGATACTAGGAATAGTTGTGACCTTCCATGTGTGCTTGAAATACTAAAAACGCAATTTATCTTTCTCGTTTCTGCAGGCATTTCCTGTTTAAGACCTCTTCAGGGACCACGCCTCTCTTTAGCAGCTCATCACCGGGTTACCCCTTGACGTCCGGCACAGTATATTCACCTCCACCGCGGCTTCTACCCAGAAACACCTTCTCCAGAAGCGCCTTCAAGCTGAAGAAGCCGTCCAAGTACTGCAGCTGGAAATGTGCCGCTTTGTCAGCGATCGCCGCCGCCACCCTGCTGGCCATTCTGCTCTCCTACTTCATCGGTAAACTCTCTTTTTTTCTCTGTAGCTTTACAATGAGCTTTTTATTGACTGTGTTGTAACATCTTGCATCTGTTAAGCTCGTCTTTTTTGGATCACTTTTTATAATCAATTGAGAGACTCATTTAGGCATTGTAATGAGCACTTATATCTGTTCAAACACTGATTCGGTGATAGCAATAAGCAGATAATTTAATTCCATATAGAGATTAAGTAGGCTATTCATCATTAGTTTGTGTGTGTGTGTACTGTACGTGTGTGCATATTTTATCCAGATGCTGCTCATTATTGAATGTGCCTGGGGTGAAATGTAGAAATGTTACCTAACTCATACTGGGTGATCTGTGACTAGAACTCAACAGTTACACTGCTAACAACTGAATTATTAAAAGCAAGTTTTCGCCGTGTGCTTTATGCATCTAAGCTACCCAGCTGACTTTAACCTGCATATTTCTTAAAAGGAATCTGATTTGTATGGAAGTACATTTCTGCCGCAGGCACGAACAAAAAAAAAAAGTAAGGAAACACTTTACATAAAGTATTTATATATGTAATGCATTATGAAAGTATTATGAAAGTGCATTAATTATGCCTTGTAATGCACCTTTATAATGAATCATATAATCTCATGAATAATTGTACATTAAAACACATGCGAAGCAACCAGGAATCTGAAAATATTATAATGCATTTTAGCACAGTTATTTATGAAAGATAATGCATTACATTATAAATACCTTTATAATGCAGTTTGCATTAAAAGTGTTTCCAAAGTGACAATTTTGCAATACAACAGTTTCCATGAAAAAAACGCTTTTAATTTATCTTTTACTCTGTGGGAATGGGTTTAAATGTTTCTAACATTTGCCAGAGTCTTTTTGCAAAGGTATAGTTATTTATTTATTTATAGATATGTAATAAATGCTAGAATTGTGATTTGTTATAACAGTTCCACAGCCAGGCTCTCGATTATTAAAGGATCAATTCACTTCCAGAATTAAAATTTCCTAATAATTTACTGATCCCCAGGTCTTTCTTTCTTAAGTCGAAAAGGAATTAAGGGTTTTGAGAAAAATATTCCAGGATTTTTCTCCATATAGTGGACTAGTGGACTTGAATGTCCAAATTGCAGTTTCAATGCAGCTTCAAAGTGCTCTACATGATCCCAGATGAGGAATAAGGGTCTTATCTAGTAAAACGATTGATAATTTTCTTAAAAACTCTTTAACCACAAAAGCTCGTTTTGCACTAGCTCTGACTTCACACATTACGCAATCACATTGGAAAGGTCACGTGTGGTTAGTTATTTGTCTTTGTACTTCGGTTCAAAAAGGTAGGGTAGGGTGAAAAATTCACATTTTCTCAACTTCAAAATCATCTGACATCGTTGTTTTACCTTTTTTTTTGTAAAGGGTGTTTGACTTTCTTTGCACGTTCGCTTTGTAAACCACGGGTCGGTACTTCCGCCTACTTCAAGTCAAAGCTAGTGCAAGACAACCATTTGTGATAAAGTATACAAATTTGCATATTTTTTTAGAAAATGACAGATTGTTTTGCTAGATAAGACACTTATTCCTCAGCTGGGATCGTGTAGAACCAATTGAAGCTGCTTTGAAACTGCAGTTTGGACCTTCAACCCGTTGGCTCCCATTGAAGTCCACTATATGGAAAAAAATCCTGGAATTTTTTTTCGGCTGAAGACAGACAGACGTGAACATCCTTTAATCAAAGATGGAGTAAGACCCTCTTAACAGCTAGTTTATTTAAGAATTAACTGAGCTAAGGTGGAATGAGTAAAACTCACCATTGATGAATTTTGTGTTACTAGTCCAGTTTAAATTTTGAAATTACTACTCATGTAAACTACATATACTCATATGAGTACTAATATGAGTAATTATTTCAGTCTATTTACAACATACTCATTTACTTCACCAATATGTGTGTCAACCTAAAGACAATGTCAGCCTCTGATCGTGGAGGACACTTTAAATGCAAAGCACTGCCGTGAGTCTTTAACCCCACACTGCGCCCGTGAAGGACACGCTTGAGGGTGTTATTATTTTCAATAAGGCCTCTCTGGTTTTGTGTTTTGTGAGTGTATGCGAACGTCAGTTATTGGGTAATGGAGAAGCGTTGGCCTTCCCCTCACACCTCACGGAGCATCGTAAAGGACCCCCAGTGGAGAACAGAAATGAGTCCTCGCTCTTCACACTGGATGGGTTTAATACTGAGGGTGTGAACAGCATGAGAAGGCGAGAGAAAATGAGAAAAAGGTGCACTCTCAATGAACATCAGAGAGAAAGCGAGACAAGGATAGAGACACAAAGCCACATAGACAGACAAAAGCGGACACAGAGGTAGAGGTTGGCTTTCTGTGGCCTCTATTAGAAGCACACCTGGGCTGGGGAGTTTTGCTCTGGCAGGATGCCTCAGTCCCCTCTGTGTCTCTATTTAAAAGCCCCAAGCAAGGGGCAGATGTGTCACACGGACCCGCGCTGCCCCTCTTCTCTCTGGGGACCCCACTCAACAGATGGGGCAGTCAGCAAGTGCAGGAGTCAGCACAAACGCCCTTGTTCTTCCTGCCTGCGTCGCTGTACGTGTATTCAACTACCCGTCTGCCTTTCCCATGTCCTTCAGTGCTCCACGGTCTATTGTGCTGTCTGAAACTCAGCTCACTTATCCCGCTCCAGATTAAACCACACAGATATCCACTTATTGAAGCTGCGAAATGTTCAAAAAGTGTGTGGATACTTAAGTGATCATTGAAAGTGCCATTTAAAAGTTTGGGTAATTCTGTAATGTTTTATGCTTTTTGAAAGAAGTCACTTATGCTCACCAAGAGTGCATTTAATCGATTTACAGAAATACAGTAAGACAGCAATATTGTGAATTATTATTATTATTTAAATATATATTATAGTATATTTTAAAATTAATTGCAATTTATTGTTATTTTATATATACATATATATATATATATATATATACTGTCGCTTTTTATCAATTTAATGAATCCTTAAAAATAAAATAAAATAAAATAAAATAAATTCTTGGCCCAAACTTTTAATGCATTTAATGCACTTTTGGATGCATTATATAACAGAACATCAAATTATATGCTATTTAGTTTAAAGATTAAAAAAACTGGCAAAAGCTCTAGCATCATTTGTTTGCATATGCCACTGATGTTTTATGTAATGCAATGAAATGTTTGCATTTTTAATTATTACTTAGTGTCCAGACACATATCATATAGTAGTGACTCATACAGCAGAGGTTGAACTTTTATTTTGGTCTGAACAGGATTCATTCCAGTGGGAGGATTCATTCAATAAAAGTGTACTTACTTTTCCAAAGGTAATTCTAGCTGTACTGTCAGCAGTATTCAGTGGATGAAGGTCTTAACTGCCAGAAACTGACCCTGCTTAAGCTCTCTGACAGTGTGTTTATGGACGTGTTCACATTTGTGTGCGTGTTTGTATATTAGTGAGTCCACACAAACAGATAAATGTGCCACTGCAGCATTTTTCCCCAACACAAACGTGGCTGCTAGTCCGCTGAGAGCTGCCCAATCTCCCTGGGAATGGAGGGAACGCACAGGGGAGAGAAAGAAGTTGTTATTTTTATTTCCTCATCTTTTACTGGAGGCCTGAAAGATTTCTTTTTGCTTCATTCTCTTTGGGGATGGATAACTGTCCCAGAACGGCACCATAGCCCCTGAAAGCCCGAATTCAGCACCAGGAGAGGAGGACTCACAGATGCTCATACTAACACATTTCAGATCCCTGTGGCTTACATTCATACGCACACACACACACATACAAGCACAGGTGTACAGAGCAGTTCTTTATGAGGAGAGGAAAAAAAGGAGAAAAAGTGAGATGAGAGGAGGAGATACAAAGAGCAGTGTCCAGATGAGATGAGACAAAAAAAAGAAAAAGAAAAATGAGACCTGATAATTGAGGTGAGATGAGACAAGAATAGCCAAGATGAGATACAGTAAGACTAAAGAAAGGTAATAGGCAAAATAACACAATGAGACCTGCAATAAGTAAAATGTCAAAATTAAACAAGATGAGAAACAGAGATGAGCATTAAGCAGCAATAGAAGTTGAGATTGTCAAAACAAGATGGATCTGATTAGATGAGACCAGAGAAAGAGATTAGATAAAATATCAAGATGAGGCCAAATGCGAAGGGAAATGTCAAGATGAGACAAGAGAAACAAAGATGAGATGAGCAGAGAAACGCTGAGACCAGATATGAGACAATAAAAAAGATAAGACAAAGACTAGTTGAGAAAAGAAGAAAAGCATTAAAGTGAAACAAAATGAGAAAAGGGGTCAAACAAGATGATCAAACAAGAATAAAAGCATTACGATGAGACAAGAGACTGAAAGGAGACAAAAAGAGAAAGAAATAAGACCAAATGAGAAAAGCGTTCATATGAGACAAAACATAAGAAACACAGATAAAATTAAACGCACCTGATAAAATGAGACAATAGGAAGAGACGATTTAACACAAGATGAGACCAAACGAGAAGTCAGACGGCAAGATAAAACCAGAGAGACAGAGATGGGATGAAGTGTTATTAGAAGTGTTGAAACTAAGTAAGATTGAGACGAGAAAGACATGAGACAAAATAACACAAGATGAGATGTACAAGTAGAGATGAGACCTGATGAGATGATGAGAACAGGCTTTGAGACAAAACCAGGGAAAGAGATAGGACCAAATAACACAAGATGAGGCCAAACGAGGAAGAAAAACAGCAAGATGAGACAAGACAGATGAAACACAGATTAGTAGAAAACAGAAGCATCAAGTCAATAGAAAAAGATGAGACAAAGACTAGTTGAGAAAAAAGAAGAGAAGCGTTAAAGTCATGTAACAAAATGAGAAAAGTGATCAAACAAGATGATCAAATGAGAAGAGAAGCATAAACATGAGATGAGACCGAGATGAGACAAAAAGAGAAAGAAATAAGAACAAATGAGAAGACGTAAGAAACAGAGATGAGATGAAACACCAGATAAAATGAGACAATAGAAGAAGATTAGATAATTTAAAACAAGATGAGAGCAAACGAGAAGAGAGGACAGAGATGAGGTGAAATGTTAATAGAAGTGCTAAAACAAAAAAAAGGTTGAGACAAGAAAGACATGAGACAAATTAACACGATGAGAATAGAAGAAAATTAAAGTGACACAAAAGTCAATAAGAGAAATAGGAACAAGACAAATTGAGACCAAATTAGAAGAGAAAAATCAATATGAGACAAGGCAAGAGAAACAGAGATGACATTAAACACACAGAGATGACAGAAATTAAAGACAGAAATGAGATGAGACATTAAGATGAGACAAGAGACTTAGATGAGACGAAAAGAGAAAGACATGAGCCCAAATGAGAAGAGAAGAAACAATATGAGGCATAAGAGACATAAAAATCAGAGATGAAATGAAAAACACCAGATAAAATATCTGGTGTCAATTTAACACTTTAACACAAGATGAGACCAGACAAGAAGAGAGACGCCAAGACACTACAGGGACAGAGAGGAGATGAAGAATTAAAAGAAATGTTGAAACAAAATAAAATTGAGATGAGAAAGACATGAGACAAAATAACACAAGGTGAGATGAGAGTAGAAATGAGACCTGAAGAGAGACGAGAATAGACTTTGAGACAAAAACCAGGGAAAGAGATTAGACAAAATGAAAAAAGATTAGGTCAAACAAGTAGGAAGATTGCAAGATGAGACAAGAGAAACACAGAAGAGAAAAAACAAAAGCATTGATACACTATGAGTCAACAAAAAGGTGATACAAAAACTAGTTGAAAAAAGAAGAGAAGCATTAAAGTGAGACAAGAGGCTGAGATGAGATGAAAAGAGAAAGAAATGAGACCAAATGAGAAGAGAAGCGTCAATATGAGACATCATAATAAACAGAGATGAGATGAAACGCACCAGATAAAATGAGACAATAGAAAGAGATGAGAAAATTTAACACAATGGGAAGAGAGACGTCAAGACACCAGAGGGACAGAGATGAGATGAAGTGTTAATAGAAGTATTGAAACAAAATAAGATTGAGACAAGAAAGACCTGAGACAAAATAACAACAGATATGAGTAGAGATGAGACGAGAATAGACTTTAAGACAAAACCAGGGAAAGAGATTAGACAAAATAACATAAGATGAGGCCAAATGAGAAGGAAAATGGCAAGATGCACTGAGACAAGATACCATGAGTAAATAGAAAAAAGATGAGACAAAGGCTATTTGAAAAAAGGAGAGAAGAATTAAATTAAGATGGAACAAAATGAGAAGAGGGATCAAACTAGATGAGACCAAACCAGAAGAGAAGCATTAAGATTAAGAGACTGAGATGAGACAAAGAAAAAAAGGAGAGAAGAATTAAATTAAGATGGAACAAAATGAGAAAGGGATCAAACTAGATGAGACCAAACCAGAAGAGACGCATTAAGATTAAGAGACTGAGATGAGACAAAAAGAAAAGAAAGAAAGAAATGAGACCAAGTGAGAAGAGAAGCATCAATATGAGACAACATGAGAAACCGAAATGAAATGAAACGCACTAAGTAAAATGAGTGATGAGATGAAGTGTTAATAGAAGTGTTGAAACAAAATAAGATTGTGACAGGAAAGACATGCAACAAAATAACACAAGATGAGACAAGAGTACAGATGAGACCTGATGAGATCAACTGAGACAGGGAAAGACATAATACAAAATATGTACAAGGTAGCTCAAGGTGAAGCCAAACAAGAGGGACACATCAAGACGAGACAAGAAAAACAGAGATGAGAAGAAAGTACTGAGACCAGAACAGATGAGTCAAAAGGCAAAGATAAGACAAAATAATGAAAACAGAACAGAAGAGATGAGATGAAATGAAATAAGCATTAAAACAAAAAAGAAAGTGAACACAGAATGAGAAAAGATGCATCAAAGTGGCATAAGACAAAATGAGAAATGGCAAGACACAAAAAACAGGATGAGAGGAGGAGAAAAGTGTTGAAACAAGATAGAGCGCATGGAGAGGAGACTTATTGCATGTATTCATGACATCACTCTCGTCACTGTGTTGTGAGGCTGCTACATCAGGGATGGTGTTGCTAGGATACAGGTGAGCTGTCCTGATGCAAAAGAGAAACAGGTCTGTCATCATATGTTGTGGAGAAGACAAACGTTCAGCAGCTCCCTCGCGGTCTCGCCTGCGCTAAAGACTGTTTGATTCATTGGCCCAGAGTGATCAAAGAAAGGAAGAGGGAGATAGAGGGAGAGCGGGCAGGGGCAGATGGAATGTGTAACAGAGATAACAAGGTTTAGACTCCATCAGGCTACATGCTGATTCCACAGGCTGCAGTCTGGATGGCTCAGAGCCCGGTGAGGAACAACACAGCATCAGATCAGCAACAGGAAGACAACGACTTACTTATATGGCACACTGACATAGTTAAAAGAGCAATATACACTAACAAACTAAATACACTCTGTAGACAAGTTATACGTACTTGCTGAGAAAGTTGTGATATACTGTACAAGTAGACCGTTTTCTTGGATTGTTGGTCCTGGAACATCCATGAGATTTCAAGGTGAGCGTAAAGCCCTTGAGCAACATTTTATCATTGCCTGCTGATTTTAGTGGAAGTTCTTTCTTTCTTTCTTATTTTTGTATTTAATGTAATTATTAATATTAAATTACTAAAATTAGTTTATTTGTATTTGGTTCTATTAATATAAAATGATAAAATATTATAATTTAATAAATTAGAAAAAATAGAAAATATTAAAAGCAAAATGTGTCAAAATTATTTATTGCAAAGTATAATTTGTATAATACATATAATATTTAGTTATTAATTATTTAATAGTATATTTGGGATTTGAGTTAAATGTAATTATTAAATTAAAATTATTTAAAAAGTTTAATATAAAATTATTACATTTATTATAATTTATTGTTTCATCAATTATTAAATTACCATATAAATGTATTTATTGCAAAATATTCATACATTTTATTACATAGTTATTAGCATTTATTCATAATGTTTCTTTTACATTATTATTAATATAAACTGAATTTATATTAATTAAAATTTATTGAATTATTATAACTATAAATGTAAAATTATTGCATTATAAATTAAAATATTATTATAACTTATATAACAGTTTTATATATATATATATATATATATATATAATATTACTTGTAATTTATTTATTAGAGATTTCACATTATTAAATTTAAATGTAATATTACGTTATCATGAATGTCAATATAAAAATGCATTTATTATAAATTATTAAAATATTTAAATTGTATTTAAATTGTATTGCAAAATATATCATGCATTATTAAGTAGTTTTTGAACTTTTATTCATTCATTTATTAGCTCATTCATTTATTTGCATGCAATGCTTTGGCGAAATGTACTAGATGTGCCAAGAAAGCAAAATGAATGTTTCATGTAAATAGGATTTGATAGGAATTTTGTTCTAGGACCAACAGAATCTGTTGCTCTAGTAACATGTCCTATTTTAAAAAAACAGCATGTAGAGAGCTACATCACTGTGCAATTTCAGAGCACATCGGTGTCCTTGAGCTGGGAAAGTTGTGCGTGGGTATGGCGATAGTGTGGGGTGCGTGTGAGTTCTGTGTCACCTCTGTGTTGTGCGGATACAGAGGCGGCTCATACATCAGTGAAGACAGGCCGTGTGGTGAGTGTCATGAAAGTAGACAGAAGACAAATTTGCACTCTCTCTCTCTCGCTCTCTCTGTACCCCCTCTCTCTGTATTTTTAGCAGCATCATCACTTCCCTTCATTGCCCACCAATGACTCAAATGCTCATCGCCACTCTGGGCCGTTGACCTTCACGCCAGCCGATGCGTGCACCTCCATCCATAACGCAGCGCTGTCTGAAGCGTTATTGAGTAATCACAGCCGCTTACTCTAACCGCATGCCGCAGTGTTAGGGCGGTCTGAAAAGTCAGGCAGCGTCCATAAACATCACTCTAGTACTACTGAAAAGACATCGATTGCAGATTTAACTTCATTCTTCCTGATGTAGCTTAGGGGTCTTAAAGAAAACATAAAACGGCATTAATTTCCATAATGAAACAAAATGTTCACTAGGGCATTTGTTGCGTACATCAAGATGTTTTATTGGATTGTGATCGCGTAGCTATTGTATTATTGTTTGTATCATTTTCTTCTATCCTCTTTTTATCAGCAGAAATGAAAAGTCATTTCAGAGGCAAGGATATTACATTTTGATGCAAGAAAGCATTGTATGAATAATGTAAATTAATGTATAATTCATAATGACATCATTAATATTTAAGTAAATACAACCAATTGTAAGTTCAAGTTGTTTATAAAGCAGTAGTTCACCCCAAAAAATGAAAATTCAGTCATCATTTACTCACCCTTGTGTGACTTCAATAACATAAAAAATGAGACATTTTGAAGAATGTGCAGGTTGATCATTTTCATTCATTTACAGTTAAAGGATTAGTTTACTTCCAGATTAAATGTTTCCTGATAATTTATTCACCCCCATGTCATCCAAAATGTTCAAGTCTTTCTTTCTTCAGTTGAAAGAAATTAAGGTTTTTGAGGAAAACATTCCAGGATTTTTCTCCATATAGTGGACATCAATGGGAGCCAACGGGCTAAAGGTCCAAATTGCAGTTTCAGTGCAGCTTCAAAGGGCTCTACACGATCTCAGACGAGGAATAAGGGTGTTATCTAGCGAAACAATGAGTCATTTTCTAAAAAAAACAAATGTATATAGTTTTTAACCACAAATGTTTGTTTTGCACTAGCTCAGCTTCATGCATTACGTAGTCCTGCTGGAAAGGTACCAACCCAGTGTTTATAAAGCGAATCTGCAAAGAAAGTCAAATGCTGTTTACAAAAACAGCAAAAAAATTTCGGAGGATTTTGAAGTTGGAGAAGAAAATGAGATATTTAAGAGTTTTTCACCCTACCCTACCTAACCATGCATGATCTTTCCAACGTAATTTCATAATCTGTGTTGAGCTAGTGCAAAGATGAGCATTTGTGGTTACAAAGAATAGCCTTTTTTTTTTTTTTTAAGAAAATTAACAATCGTTTTGCTAGATAAGACCCTTCTTCCTTGGCTGGGATTGTGCAGAGCCCTTTGAAGCTGCAATTAAACTCCAATTTCAAGCTGTTGATTCCCATTGAAGTGCACTATATGGAGAAAAATCCTGGAATGTTTTTTGTAAAAACCTTTTTTTTTTCTTTTTTTTTTTTTTTTGACTGAAGAAAGACATGAACATCTCGGATGATATGTGGGTGAATTATTGAGTAAATTATTAGGAAATTTTTATTCTGTAAGTGAGCTGAAACTTTCAAGTTTTAAAAAGGAATGAGAATAAAAACATCATAAAACTATTATAAAAGTTGTATATAATCCACCATTTAAAAGTTTGGGTTAGCAACTCTCTCTGTATAAAAATATTTAATTTTATTAATAATTTGTTTATATGATAGTAAATTCTAAACAAAAGTTATGCAGATTCCAGATATAATTAATAATTTTTTTTTTTTTTTTACTAGTGGGTGCAGGACACTATAGTTCATTTATGTAAGTGAGGAGAGCAAAATAAAGTAAACTGTGACATATTATACCCAAAAACTCTTTATACAGTGGACCACCAGTAAAACTGATACAAATTTGAGACCAAAATTTTATTTGACACTTTAACCTGACGTTTTGTTACATACCTTTCTAAGATTAAAGCATTAGTTCACTTCCAGAACAAAAATTTACAAATAATGTACTCACCCCCTTGTCATCCAAGATGTTCATGTCTTTCTTTCTTCAGTCGTAAAGAAATTGTTTTTTGAGGAAAACATTTCAGAATTTCTCTCCATGTAATGAACTTCTATAGTGCCCCCAAATTTGAACTTCCAAAATGCAGTTTCAGTGCCGCTTCAAAGGGCTCTAAACAATCCCAGCCGAGAAAAAAATGTTTTTGTCTAGCGAAACGATCAGTTATTTATTTATTTATTAAATTACAATTAATATACTTTTTAACCTCGTCTAGCTCTATGTGAACTGTTTTTTTTTTCGGTCATGACAGTTAGGGTATGTCTAAAAACTCCCATCTCATTTTCTTCTCCAACTTCAAAATCATCCTACATTGCTGCAGAAGTACCGAACCAGAGTTTACAAAGTGAACATGCAAAGAAGGTCAAACACGCTTTACAAAAAAAAAAGGTAAAAACAGCGACGTAGGACAATTTTGAAGTTGGAAGAGAAAACGAGACAGGAGTTTTTAGACGTACCCTAACTGTCGTGACTGGAAAAAAACAGTTCACACAGAGCTAGATAAGACGAGCGTTTAAGGTTAAAAAGTATATAAAATAATAATAACCGATCGTTTGCTAGATAAGACCCTTATTCCTTGAATGGGATCGTTTAGAACCCTTTGAAGCTGCATTTAAACTGCATTTTGGAAGTTCAAATTGGGGGGCACCATTGAAGTCCATTACATGGAGAGAAATCCTGAAATGTTTTCCTCAAAAAACATAATTTCTTTACAACTGAAGAAAGACACAAACATCTTGTATGACAAGGGGGTGAGTACATTATTTGTACATTTTTGTTCTAAAAAAGAAAACAAACCTTTAATTATTTCTGACACAGTTTAACTCTTGAGTTCTTGTCATATTTTATTACCGTTTTCTAAACTATAGTAAATAAACTGTGATAATGTGAGAAATGTGAAAGGTTTCTGAATAAATTTTGGTTTGACTGTATATATAAAAATACCGTATTGACCCCAAACGTTTGAATGGTAATGTAAGTCTGTTTTGTGGGAGCACAGTCATTATTCACTTTCATATGGAGTATTTTTATGATGACACTGAGGAAGGAAGGTCAAACAGGTTTGGAATGACATGAGGGTAAGCAAATGATGACAGATTTTCATCTAAGTTGCAAACAAGATGAAGAGACCTGCTGTGTGTGTGAGCAGGAGTGCGTTAGACAAGCAGCTTTATCCCACATTGTCATTGTGGCTCCGAGGTGACCTCGGCATGTCATCTGACGGCAGTCATGAGGGACACAGAGACAGTGAGCGAAAGAGGACGCTGGACTTTGACACTGCACCAACATATGGTACATAGGGAACGCGAAGCATATGGCGTGTATGCTGTATTCCTGGTTCGGGAGCAGCAGGAGATGTAGACTGGAAGCTGGTGACTCTCAACAGACTGTTGTAGGTCAAGAGAAGTCACATCAAGGGCAAAGGGACACAAGTTCACTTCAGTACGGCTGGCTGGGTGGGCGGTGGGAGAGAGAGAGAGAGCTCGCGCTGGCACACATCAGAGCAGGATCTCTCTAAAGAGGAGGAGAGGGTGCGTGTGAAGGACGGCTTTCAACTCGTATCTTCTCCTCCGTTCATCTTTGTCCTTGTCGGTTTTGATTGATGTGTTTCATTTCTGGCACGGCGGTCAGCCGATCGCATGCACACGAACTCCCGCTCCAGTGGCTAATGTTAGCAGCGGTCTTTGGTCTGTCAGCAGACATCCACCGCTGCTCTGGCTGACCCGTACTGTCCATCTGCAGGCTGGCCCTCCTCTCTTTTCATGTCTGTCCCTCCCTGTCAAACAAAGGTCCTTCTCTGAAGTAAAACTTTCACTAACCTCTATCATTGACTGACTGGTGGCGTCCAACAGATCAAGGGCCGTCACTAAAAAGACAAACTGTACGATCGTAAGCGTTGACCCCGCAATGAATGAGGCTCTTGAAGGTATTAGATTGATTTCGTCTCACAGAGTGTTTATAATCACCCGTGAGATTTGAAGCGATATCTGTAATCAATGACGCCACATGTGGCGAGTCCGTGAGCCGGACGTCAGCTTTAAACTGGAAAGAATGAGTCAGACAAGCTCGCGTATGAAAACCGAAGCTAGCCGCAAAGACGATGATGCAGTGCTAGAATACAAATAAACAATTGCAATCACAGACATCAAGGATTTGCTGAGCTCACAGGGGGAAAAAGGAGGATATAAAATATAAACAGTATGAAAATATATCAAGAAAAAGTGCTGATATTATCTCACCTGGGACGTGCGAGAGGCCTGGACCCCTGAGTGTTGGAGACAGACTTGAGATACGTCAGAATGTCTCATCCTGACAGCATAGAGGGAGAGAGATGGAAGGAGGCGGCCATAATGAAGACAGAGAGATAGGGCGAGTGTGTCTATCTCTGTGTGCCATTGATCTAGCTCGTGATTTCAGCTGCCTCTCATTTCCTGTCGCTAATGTGAATGGATGAGCCTCTAGGCACAACACACACATACACAGACTGCATACAGAAACTGCATAGCACAAGCTCCTCTCTTTGTGTCTTGATAAGCGGGTTTGCAGAGGACCTGCCATTCTTTGTCCCATTCCTGCACTGTATTCAGCTCTGCACTGACAGACTCTTATCAGATGTGTTTGTGGATCTATTTCTCATATACTTTCTCTATATCTTTATATCTATGTCTGTACTCTATATTTTTCAGTAATACTAGGCAAATGGGTCATTCTCATGGAAGCTGTCATAAATGTTTAGTTTACTTTTGTGCGAGCGCATTGTATTTATATTTGTACGTTCGTATTGCTGTAGCATGTTTTCATCAGTATTAAGCATATTTTCCCTGTACTGCAATTAAGATTGTTAGTTGTAGTAGTAGTAGTATTCACAAACTGTGGTTTCTAATTTATGCTTACTGTACTGACTGTATTTTTAAATACAGTTTTTATTTTTATATAACTTTAATTAAGTAATAATTTAATACAGTACAAAAAATGCTGTTATATATAGCCAAAAAGCCCATAACAGCAACAGCAATAATAATAACAACTAACAACATTATTATTGTTATTATTGCTATTATTATTATTATTATATTATTATTATAAAAATGCACAGTATTTTGCAAATTACTTATCACCATTTACAGAAAATACTACTACTACTACTACTACTACTACTACTACTGATAATAATAATAATAATAATAATTATTATTATTATTATTATTATTATTATTATTATTATTATACAAATGCACTATATTTTGGAAATTACTCATTATTATAATTAAAAGAAAAATATTATTAGTAGTAGTAGTAGTAGTATTAATTATTATTATTATTATAAAAGCACTATATTTTGCAAATTACTCATTATAATTTAAAGAAAATGTATTATTATTATTATAAAAATGCACTATATTTTGCTAATTACTCATTCTTATAATTTAAGGATTATTATTATTATTATTATTATTATTATTATTATTATACAAATGCACTATATTTAGCAAATTACTCATTATTATAATTTAAAGAACATTTTTATTATTATTATTATTATTATAAATGCACTATATTTAGCAAATTACTCATTATTATAACTTAAAGAAAATTATTATTATTATTATTATTATTATTATTATTATAAAAATGCACTATATTTTACCAGTTACTCATTAATCAGTTACAGTAATCATTATTATGTTTACATTCCATGACTTAATATTTTAATATTTGCTTACTATACATGTTATTTATTTATTTATTTATTTTGTTTGTTTGTTTGTTACTGTAATAGTAAACTGTTATAGTAATCCAACAGACATCTGCAGTTAGAACAATAGAATAATTGCATGTTATGGAAATAATGAAATTATTAAGAAAGAAATAAAGAAAGAAAGAAAGAAAAAGAATAAAGTAAAAAAAAAAAATAATAATAATAATAATGAACACATTATGGTAATGAGAAGCTGAAAATGTCAAAATACAGAATAAGTATTAATGGTCCTGAAAATAGTTTTCTTTGTTTTCATAGCTTTTTTTTTTTCTTTCATTATCTTTTGATTTTGGTGTGACCAGTCTTTTGTGAGAGTGACTCGAAACCCAGTGTATTTTACTCTGCGTATGAATGATAGATTGAATGCATGTTTGTGTTCAGAACAAAGGGGACTAGTGATGAACAACCTTTGGAGTGCAGGCAATGAGCTTTCAGTTGCATCATTTTGTTGGGTTGGGCCCCTGGAGGAAGTGTGTGTGTGTATTTGTGTGTTTGTGTGACTATAGTGCTTCTCTGATGGATTAGGATGCTACTGATGGTTGCTTCACTCATTAACTGTGTATTTGAACTTGCCCCTCTCCCAAGAGACAGAAGCCAAGACTCTAATGAAACACACATACATATACGCAGAGCCCATGGGAATCTCCTGGTGCTTTGTAGTTCAACTTCAAAGCCCTTTGACCAGGCTTCTCATTTGCTGTGGCACTACCCTGCAGCCTCACCCTGTTCCATGTCCCACTCCATAAACACATTTTACATTTCACCTAAGCACATAAACACACACATTCAAACACCTTCCTGATGCTGCCCAACTGAGCAGGCCATATTCAATAGACTTACCCACTATATTCGGTCTACTTGCCTAGGCAAATGTGAAATGAGTATTGTCTGAATTTATAATATTCACAAAACAATAGGCAAGGATTACCCAGGTGACCTAATACATTGACTCTCCCAGTATTTGTGAATGGCATTGCAGTGATGCAACTGGCTCTACAGGTCACATGACTATAACAGCATGGTGTACCTACTCAGTATGCAATAGTATGCACAGCTTGAGTCATTTTTTCATTAGCCATATGTAGTTTTGTTCTTTTTTTGTACCTGCCTCATTTGAATAGGTTCATTAGCATATGCCAGTGCATGCACCTATTCATTCTTAAAGGTACAGTAGCAAAAACAGTTTGTTTTGTTCTAAAGGCTATGATATTTCTAAAGCAAAACTGCTTTACAGAAATTAAGGTGACAGTGTTTGTTCATGTTTAATACTTTAAAGTTGCTTTCTTATAGCAAGCTATTGTATAAAGTGCTATGTAAATATGTCGTGTGATTTTACTTGACTGGAGTGTTGAATTGCAGAGCTTGTGCAAACAAACAGCATCCACGTTGCAATAATCAGATGCTTTTTCTGCTCTTTTCACACCGTTGTGATTTTTTTGTTGTGTATTTATTTTGTTATTGAGAGTGTGCAACACGTATTTACATATTGATCTAAGTGCAAGTCTTGGCAGTGTGGGCGGCGTCTGGATGCTTGCTAACCATATACCACTGCAAACTTCTTTGTACCCCTAAGCAGAGAACGAAAAAAGAACTTCAGTGTGAGTAAGTTGGAGCCTTAGGAGTCTGTGGGAATGCTAAGCTAATGTGTTGCTGTTTCAGACGAGGTGTAGAAAGAGGATGAGAATTTTTTTTTTTTAAACAGCAGGTTTCGTAAACCAATTACAAATGCTATCCAGGATAGTCTCAGCTTACAATTAGTGTCCTAATTGAGGTCAGTCTTGTTAATTTAGTGGTAAATTAGAACAGTTAATACGCGTTTATTATGGAGGCCAAGGGAGACCGCAAAAATAAGGTAAGGGAAAATTACCTTTTAAGTAATATGAGGTCTCTTTTGCGGTCTAATTATGGCTGTGTAATTGTGTGATATGTTGAGCGGAGGTGCGTGTGGATGAAAGGATAGGATGTCCTGGTTTCTGATGCGTGTTGTAGTATGTTAGAGAGGTGACCTGAGAGCGTCCCTCAGCTTAATGACACACACGCAGTGCCTCGAGTGTTTTTGTGAGATTTGCTCGAGAATTGCTAAGTGAGCTACGAAGCATTTTCCCACATTCATTGTTTGCTGATCGGACACATTTTAGCATGGGAAGATTCCACAAAACACACCACTGTCACAGGAACTGTGTGGAAGAATTGCATCGTTACATGTGGAAACACAAGGCATGAAAAGTAAATAATAGAATTTAGCTGCACGTGTGGAGGCTAGAAGCTGTTAGCATCTGTGCATGTGTGATGAAAGTAACAAGTAAGAGTGAGAGGGGAAAAAGACAAACGGAAAAAAAGGGATGTAGACAGAGATGCTTCTTTATGAAAAATGTATTTGCCTGCCTACAGAGAAATTCATAGAAGAGCCCAGCTTCATATATAACATCTGTAGGGAAATAAGTGCATGTATTCTTTATGATGAACAGATATGAAGACATCTCATGTTCACTTCATATTTAATATCTTAGGGAGCAATAGTGCTTGTAAAAAAGTGTGGCTGTGTTTATTTTGGTTTCCATCAGGCCTGCACAGACTTTGTGAGAGCAGATCTTGGCAGAAACTTTAACAGATTTCTTTGTGCGTTCGGTGTTGTAGCTAATTTGATTTTACTTTCTTCAACACAGATTTTCCCCTAAAAATGTGAAAACGGTTGTATATTGTGTTTGGGGCCTTTTCTTAAAAGAGTTATTCACTCAGAAATTACCAAAATTTTTGGACCCCTTTGATTTTGATTGTATGAACAAAAACATTTTGAAAAATGAAAAATCAGAAAATCAGAGCTTCTCTGTTAAAAAGATGCATGTTCTGCCCAATATTTTGCTTAATTTTTTGCAATCTGGCAACGATGTGCTTGCTCATCGACTATGATGTAAAAACACAGACAAACAAGTAAGCAGAAGTTTAGCAATCTCCGTGTGAGATGTTTAGCTTAAAAGAAAGTGTCTGTGTTCCGTCATGAGACCTTAACTATATTATTTGCAATTGTGGTTGCTGAATAAATGCACTTGCGCATTTGCTGTTGTTTTAATACGGAAACATTATGCAATTAGGAATTACTGGAATTACTATTAGGAATTTCACAGTTATAATATTTTTTGTTTGTTTGCTTAACCAGTATTCATAATGTAGACAGAGAGAGTGCATAAGCCTTTGATATAAATTTATATGATAAACAGCCTATAATTAATCATAAATGAGGTTAAATAAACCATGTGTACGACATGGTTTATTTAGTCGACATTCTGTTGATTTGTGCTTATTGGTAAAAGTGCAGTATCTGAAATGCAAAAATAAATAATTAATCATTATGATTATAGTTTTGATAAAAAATTATTTGATCAGTTTAATCATAATACAGCAGGACAAAAATGTGGCAAAGATTTCATTAACTAAAACATTTAGTTGACTAAAACTTGACTAAACAAAAAAAGGACAAGGTTGACTAAATATAACAATAACTAAAACACATTTGAAACAGGACTAAAACTAATTTAAAAGACTAAGACTAAATTAAATATTAGCACTATTCCAAATAAACTCTTTTGTTCTGCAAAAGAAATAAAGTCTAAAAGGTTTGGAATGATGAGGGTGAGCAGATGTTGACTTTTTCATTTTTAGGTGAACTATCCCTTTAAATAACAACATGAGTAAGGCAAGATAAAGCTGACTTTTAAACTCCCACCAGGAGTCTAAAAAAACATTTGAAATGTCTAAAGAAACATGCAGAAATGTCTTTTTGACTGCACCTGCTGTGAATCAAAGATTGCTGAAAATTCAAACGTGTATGTGTGTGTGTGTATCTGCTGTCCATTTTATGTTATTTATAGCCATGTCTCAGGGTGAGTTTGGACCTGGCGGTCCACTCGCATGTGACTTACTTTCCACTCAGGCCAGAAGCAGCTCAGCCAACACCAGCATAGTACACAGGCATATGGATCCGTTCTAGCAGAGAGAAACCTGCCACCTGCTTATGACTATATATGTGTGTGTGTGTGTGTGTGTGTGTGCGTGTGTGTGTGTGTGTGTGGTCACAGAGGTCTAATCGGTGATGACAGGTGCGGCTGAATCATAGAGAGATGTCCTGCCAGCCCTACTTCAATATGCACATACGTCCACTCTCTTTCTCTTTTTCTCTGCGTCTCCTGCTCATGTACACAAATAAACAGACAGGAACTGCCAAGAGCTTCCTCCAGGTCTCTCACACGTAACTGTACCTTAAGGACAACCTTAAACCTTCATTTCATGGCCCCATCTTCACTTGCTCTGTCTCTCTTCTTCTCAGTCGTATAGCATCCCTTTCTCTCTCTTTCTTTCCATGGCTCCCTTGGTGCATTATCTCACCCATTTTCCCTTGCTCTATCCATCCCTCCTTTCTCACTGTCCAAGGTAACCTTGTAGCAGGGCTGTTGGCATGTCAGGAGGAACAGTATGTTTAATTCTGGAATATTCCAGCTGTAAACAACTATTTATCTATCTAGATATCTATCTGTCTGTGTTCTGTCAACTGCTGCCACAGTGTTTACAATAATTCACATACAAATTATTTACATATGGTTGTCTCTGCCTGTTAATCTGGGCTAGGATTCAACACTTTAAATGTATTCTCAAGCAAGTGACACCTTTCATTTCTATGTGCAGGTGAATTATGCATCATCAAATCCATATTATGCATTGATTTATACATTTTTAATCATACACATTCCCTCACAAAGCTCAGTGAATATTCATCAGGAGACTGAAAATAAAGCTGTTATCTATAGCCTGATATGCACAGAACAGCAGACAGCTTAATGTTGTGCACAATTTGCGTGAAGGCAGAAAAGTAGATCACGTTTGTGCTAAAACAACCGTTCATTTTGGGTGCCAACACCGAGCAAGCCATCAGCGTTGGTTCTGTTTTTCTTCTCACCCTCTTTAGATTAGTCTCATTCCCTTGCTGTTGTATTGAACACCCGTCATGTAGTCAGGTTTTAACTCAACATTGCCACCTACTGTTGCAGAATACATTAGGCTTGCTTTGCACGCACATGTGTGGAGGGAGAAATCCAGAGTGTCTGAGCCGCAGTTAATCTGTCTGAGTTGTGTCTCTCGATGCTTTCGATGCTTCTGTTATTGTAGTTTGCTGATTCATTTGTTAATTATTTTATAGATTGCAAAATTAGCTTTTGGGCACCAGCGGCTTGCACCATCAGAAGAGAAAGACAGATGGAGAGATAAGAAGACAAATAATGAAGGACAGGAGGTTGAGAAAGATGAAAGGATCAGAGACATGTTAGAGGTGAAGGAGCAGATTGAAAAGCATGGAGAGAGGACTGGAAGGAGAAGAGGAGAGAAAAGCTATCTCAGTGTTTCCTCCAGACCATCTGAAACAAATAAAAGAGCTGACAGAGACAGCAGAGATACACTTAGAGTGTCAGCGCTTTCCTTTAACTGAGAAAGAGACCGAGGGAGAAAGGGAGAGGTATAGAGAAAGAGAAAGAGAGGGAGACCATGTCTGGGCGGAGGGGGAGATGGAATTTGACAGAAGAGAAAATTGATTTTCTGGGATGAGATTTAGGTGTGATAGGCAAGCAGAGGGAAGGTGAGGAGAGGGGTGGAGTCTCTAACATACACAGACAGTAACGTCCTGTAAATCTCCACCTGCTGGATCGTAACTGCAAGATGCAGAGTGAGAGAGACAGGCAGAGAGAACGTTTACAATGACAGCAATTTGCAGCAACCAGATATCATTCATTTTCAAATAGAGTTTCCAGTGACAGAAACAGTTGGCAATGTGATGTGCAAATGAGCAATGACATGATACAGCAACTACCAATGGGAGTGCAGACAGTGATCCTCTGCCTAATAGAGATGGATGCTGAAATCGAGTGCTAGAAACCAAAAGCACAGCAACCTTGCGAGTTCCAGCAATTAAATTGTTGTTAGTGTGAACAGGGCTTTTGAGAGTGAGACGGGCATAGATACTGTGAGGCCTAGAGTGAGACGGGAAAAAGGAGAGCCAAAAAAAGCTGAAAAAAGATTAAGATGCTGAGGTAGAGACTGAGACAGGAAGAGAGATTGTGAGGTAGAGAATGAGACAGGAAGAGAGAGAGTGAGGTAGATAATGAGAGGTATAGAGATAGTGAGGTAGAACATGAGACAGGAAGACAGAGAGTGAGGTACAGCATGAGACAGGAAGAGAAATTGTGAGGTAGAGAATGAGACAGGAAGAGATTGTGATGTAGAAAATGAGACAGGAAAAGAGAGTGAGGTAGATAATGAGGAGGCATAGAGATAGCGAGGTAGAGAATGAGACAGGAGAGACAGAGAGTGAGGTAGAGCATGAGACAGGCAGAGATTGTGGGGTAGAGAATGAGACAAGAAGAGATTGTGAGGTAGAGAATGAGACAGGAAGAGAGATTGTGAAGTAGAGAGTAAAACAGGCAGAGATTGTGAGGTAGAGCATGGGACAGGTAGAGAATGAGACAGGAAGAGAGACTGTGAGGGTAGAGAATGGAGACAGGAAAAGAGATTG